>JANFAF010000131.1:0-202012 GCA_024663475.1 Pisolithus thermaeus | reverse complement strand
ATGTTTTTTCCAGAGTCAGGTTGAGCTGGGCTTTGTAGTTCCAGCATGTCTGGAGCTGGGCTACTGTGCTGGAGCTCATATGAGCTGGGGTTTGGTGGCACATGGCCCATGGGGGTTGAAGCCCAGGCTCAACAGGGGCCCACTACCCAAATCAGCCTCAGCTCATGTGCTGTGCCCTTGGACAGGTCTGGGTAGTGGTCATGATACTGATTTACTCCAGGTTCTAGGTTGATTATCTGACTGCCCCTACAGTACAGATCTAACTAAGTATTTATTCTACTAGTCTGGAGGGGGCACTACTGGTGTTCCAGTAGTCTTGGTAATAACCAGAAGGCTATGTATGAATGTTAGTAAGTGAGTGACTAAGAAAAGTCCAGGGGCTGGTCTACTGGTAGTAGACACAGGTCTGACAAATGTGCAGTAATAACTAATCATACTAAGGAACATGGTAATGCTAGGCTAAACAAAGAACAAAGATTCAGACCAGAAGATCTGAGAGTGGACACCAGTCCAGGTTTGCATGCACTACTACTGGGAAATAGTCATCTACCAGTAGTGTACTTACTAGCAGTGAAACCTAAATACATGCATATGACATGGTGGCAGCAGCAGCCTTACCCAAAGCCATGTGGCTTGAAAGGGGGTGAATTCTGACCATTCTGTTCCTGATCAAACCCAATCTGTCAAGTCCAAGCCTACTCCAATGGTCCCTGATGCTCACAGAGGCCATGGGAAGCACATGGAGGTAGGCCAACATAGGCCAATGCTTGGCCGACAGGGGCTGACAGATAGTGACATTGGCTGAAGGGTGGCCAACAGTTGCAATGGGTTTGGGAGAGGGCATTGGGTTCAGCTCATGTGCTGCCCCCTTGTATGAGCCCAGCCCTCAGATTTCAGATAGAGAGGGGAGTTGGGGAGAATCCAACAGAAGACAGGGAAGGCTGGTTGAGGACCACAGAGGAGGGAGGACTAAGTTGATATTCATACTGAGGAAACACTGCTGAGTGCAGTGGGCTTATATACAGTTGGTGCACCATCGAGGTGGTACAGTATCAGGGCATTGGAACTAACATATGGGGTACAGTAAATTTTCCAGGGGTAAACAGGTGTCAGAAAACTTCAGCTGGGGAATGGTACATATGACAGAGGTAAAAGACAGGACAAAGGAAAAACACCTAAGAGGAATGGTATGGACAGAAGGGCTTTGGAGTGCCTGCCAACAGCCAATCAGAAGATAGACCAAAAGCCTAAATGGGTAGTGACCCTGTGCTGAACCATGCAGTGCAGTAGGTGTACTGTGCCTGAGCCAGCCCATCAACCCAGAAGGAAGGTGACCCCTAAAAGGGTGGGAGGTGTCACCTGACTGACAAACCACAGTCATGTGGTGGACCTGACAAGGACTGACAGTGGCTGACAGAGAACTGGGTGGGAGCGCACTGTACAGGTGCTAAAGGGAGCAGACAAGTGCAGAGCAGAGTGGGGGAGGGTTGGTAGTCCAGAACAGAGGCATGGGGCATGACAGTATCCCCCCCTTAGGGCCTGAGCTCCTGAAGGCCATAGGCAACATGGTCTAGACAACATGAGGTTCGATTTTGTAATTGGTAATGGGCCATGAGGCACTCATTGATTGCCACAGTGGGGTTGTGTCAGAGTCCAAACAGGTCGCATAAGAAATGCCCTCTGGTTGCTAAGTCCCTTCTCTCATCTTCCCTTCAATCTATAACATGTCCACCCAACCCAGCATGAGTCAACAGCCTGCCCCTGCCTCCAGCCATGACTGGAGTCAAGCTGCTGACAAGGACTTAGAAGTCCACATGAGCAACTTGGAGGGTACTGAGAGAGCTAAGGAAGTGGAGAAGAGCCAATGGGAGGCAGCAAAAAGCGAACATGGGGCAGAGGAGGCTCGTTTGGAATGGGAGAGGAAAGAGCAGGAGGAGCATGAGAGGCAGGAGTGGGAGAGGCAAGAGCAGGAGGAGCATGAAAGGCTGGAGTGGGAGGAGCAGGAGAGGTGGGAGGCCTTAGCAGCAGCCTGGCAGGCAGCAGTAGCAGAGGCAGAGGCAGTGTGACAGAGTGTTGTGAAGGAGAAGGGGCATGTAGGGGAGCTCCAGAGTGAGAGTAGGGGCTTGTTGGTGGGCAGGTGAGTACCATGTGCACACCATAGCAACACTAACAGAAGTTGTCAGCTCTGGGTGTTACGCCGCGGGTTCCTCGAAGCACCTGAGAAAGGTGTAGGAACGTAAAGAGTGGAGTAATCAAAGGATCGCTCAGAGCACCAAAGAATGGCGTAGCGACCTAAGGTTTACCTCGGTGCGTAATGACTTTGAGCACCCTTGGACAGCTTCACTCAAACCGCCAAAGAATGGCAGTTAATGAGGCATGTTGCAAGGTAGCGAAAAGTTAGGAAATACAGCGGTACAGTACCTCTATATATACTGTAGCTGTACCAGGTCATAGACCCAAAGGAAACAACGTCCAAGACCCACAGGACATGGGTTACAGGCGTGTACAGTAACGTGGGTCCAAAGCCTAAGGTATGTACACAGCAAGTAGCCAATGAGAGTAAACACCGACGTGTGTTTACTGCGGAAAGTCAACTATGCGCAGCTATACTACAGGTGGGCAAGAGGCCCAAAGATGAGTCACTGAAGCAAAACAAGTCACAAACGATTCTGGAGATAAGGCCCTGTTGAAGGCACACGACACGGAACGGACACGGAGTTGGGGTTATGCCCAACGGAACCAAAGAGAGATCCGACCAAGATCGGTTACCACATGGCATCTACCAAAGATAGAGACCGGTGGGCCAGTGTTTAAGGATAACGCGAATGCCAATAAGGATAGCTACCACGCTACAGCCAATGGCAATGAAAATGACTGGGCCAAAGGCACACAGCCAGAGCTCAAGCCCGGAAACGGAAGGAGCTGGTTCAAGGCATAACATCACCCCCCCCCTCAAGGGTGGCAAGCTCCTGGTCGATGAGATCGGAGGGTACGTGGGGATGTCAAACGATGGCTGGAGGTGGATGTGACGGGAGACGGGGAATGGGAAGACGAGGGTTGAGAGACCGGTGGTCCGAAGGGGCAAACAGCGGCTGCATGTTCAGGATCCAGCCAGCGAGAACCTGCCCCATTGTGACAGGACCAGTGGCCAAGGTAACTGCAGTCAAAGCACGTATAGAGACGGAGGGGATGGTCGGAGGGGACTTGGATGTGACCGCCTAGATAATACCACAATTTATCCTCTAGTTCCAGGGCGATGAACGGAGCCGCAGGGAACGAGTTAGTGGTGTGAATGGCATAATACGGTTTCATATTGGCAATTCCCCATGCACTTTCACATGCCTTGTCTAAAAAGGCTTCCCAGTCAAAGACTGAGGCTCCAGTAGTTGAATACTGTGTAAGGACGGCGGCAGCCTGTTGGAAGACCCTTTGCTTCGTTCGTTCTTCCGATTCCTCGGACGGAGGAGGCGTTTCGACCTTAACACTAGGGATGGATAACCTTGAAGGGTCAACTCCGTCAGTCGATCGCTCTCCTGTTGGGTCAGCACCGGTTCTTGGTAGCATCTGGTGGGATTTCCACTCATCGGGCGGTGGCGAGACCATTCTATGAAAGAACGATCCTCCTCTCTCTGCTGCAGCAGCCACCTGGCATAAGACATCCAAACCGGTTCTTCCAGGTCTATTGGCCGTTGAGCGGCGAAAGGAATAGGCAACAGCAGGACCGAGATCTTGATGCAGGATCTGTACGATGTCGAACTGGACCTCTCCCATTGTGGAGATAGCTGCACGGAGTGTGTTTTCCAGGAACGTGGCATTTCCGGTGGAGTCGGGGGTTTTTAGAGTGACATCAAGGAACTTCAGGACATAGGAAGCCACTACATCTGATCCTCGGAAGATCTGACACAGCAGCCATAGACGTTGCTCTTGTTCTTGTGTGACCCCGACAAGTGGGTCCCCTGGGTTGTACTTTGTAAGCAGCCAACAATAGTCGAAGAACTGTGCTGTCGTGGGTTCCACGATGACTGTGGTGGGGAGGGACAGGTCGTCGGTAGAGCCGGAAGTTCTGGAACTCTCTGATACGTGCTGGCATGGTATGGTTCCGGGGACGGGTAAAGCAGGTAGCGGTCGGGAGGATTCAGCTTGGGTACTGAAAGGTTCATCGTCGTAGGGAGTGGCTGAGAGTCGATCAATGAGGGGGATCGAGGGCATGGGTGTCGGGGGTCGTTGCCTGGCCTTGCCCTTCTTGGGCTTGGCGCGGTGGATCGTGAGGCTGCCAAGCGGGTGGAAGCCAGAGGTGTCAGAAACGGGTTCAGGTGAGGCGGCAGTCTCTGCGTCTGTAGATGGTGGCACTCTGGGGAGCAGATAGCTGAGTAATTCACGTGGGAGGGGAACTGAACCGGAGGGGGAGTATGTGGGAGAGGTGGTGGAGACCTCCATGTCGTCGTAGGAGAGGTCGGAGGAGGCAAGGGTAGCGTCGTCATAAGAGAAGTAGTCATCGAAACTGGGGTTTTCAGTGTTGACGGAATGTGGGCTTGCCATTAAGTCAGGCGACGGGTGAGTTTATACTGCTCGAGCACTTCATCAGCATGCTCTTTTATATGTTCTTCGGGTTCCCACGTGTTAGAGGAGTGGGGAAAACCGACCCACTTAACAAGGTACTCACGCCCCTTCCTGCGCCCCTTGCTGCGGTGGTTGAGTATAGTCTCCACTTCCCATTCGACTTCATTGTCTACCAAATCGGGAAGAGGAGGCAGGGGCACACTGCCATATTCGGCGGTTTCGGTATATGGGTAGATCCGGGAAGTGTGGAACACCGGGTGTACCTTCCAGGTGGGTGGAAGACCTAGTTTTACAGCCACAGGCGAAATCACCTCAACAATGGGAAACGGACCCAATCGTCTCGGTTCTATTTTAGAGGACTGGCCTTGGGTGCATAAGTTCCCAGAATCTAACCATACCTGGTCACCTTCCCTGGGCACCATGTAGGTTCCTTTTGATCTTGATCGCATCACGTCCTGTGCCCATTCGTGGCTGAGCTGGGCAATGTCGCGATTGATCGCAAGGGACTGGAGCTGATCATCAACGGACGGTGCGGCGGTGGTTCTGGCGACCAGATAGGGGGAGGGGTCGAAACCGTAGAGCAATGAAAACGGGGTTTGTCCATGTACCGAGTGGACACGAGAGTTATGGGCGAACTCTGCATCTGGAAGTTTACGAGCCCACAAGTTGGGCAACTCGGTGCAATAACAGCGCAAATACGTCTCGAGTTCTTGATTTACACGTTCGCTTTCTCCATTCGTTTGAGGATGGTACGTGGAGGACAGCTTGCTTTTGATTCCGAGCGACTTGTAGAGCTCTTTCGTAAATGCCGATGCGAACTGCGGACCATGATCAGATATGACTGCTTCCGGGAGACCATACCGTTGATAGATATATTGTTGGAACAGGTGGGCCAGGCCCACTGAATCAACGGTTTTGTTGGTCGGTACGAACACTGCCACTTTGGTTAGCCCTTGATCCACAACCGTAAGCACCGAGTCATATCCTTCCGACTCAGGTAGGTCGGTGATGAGATCCATTGATATTTGTTGGAACGGAAGGGGGTTTTTGGGCATATCATTCGGAGTGACGGGCGGCGTGATCGGATGGGTAATTACTTTGTTCGCTTGACAAACAGGGCAGCCTTTGATGTAATCGCAGATCGATTTCCACATGCCTGGCCACCAGACTTCTTTTATCATTTTCTTGGACATGGCTTTTATGCCAGGGTGTCCGGAGGCCAGATGGTCGTGGTAATCATGTAGGCATTGCTTTCTTGTTTTTGGTGGGACATAGAGTCTCTGTTTATACCATTTAGTTCCATCCGAAGCCTTCTGAACTTCGGGGTTCTCTTCGGAGAGTGTCGTATCCATTGTCGTCTCGCTCATGGTGCGATTGTACACTTCCTTTGATATAACATAGACCCCTCTTCGGCGATGGTCAACCTTTTTCACCTCCACTTTGTGGCATCGATCCGAGGTCATGTGGGTGTCAGAGGTTTGTTCAGGACGGACTTTGTCGGAATTGTCAGAATTCACCCCCCCTTCAAGCCACATGGCGTCGGGTAGGGCAGCAGCTGTGATGGCAGGTTCCTCACCATAGTCGGGTCGTCGGGACAGGGCGTCAGGGATGCCCATGAGCTTGCCGGGTTTGTGCGAAAAGAGGACCAGATAACCTTGAAGAGTATCAAGCCAGCGGGCTTGTCTCGGGGTTAGCTTTTGTGGATGGCGCCAATACATAAGATTTTTGTGATCCGTGAAGATCACAGTGGGTTCTACCGGCGAAATTAGGTAATGCCGGAAGGCGTCCAATGCACGCATAACGGCCAACATTTCCAGATCAAAAACCTGGTAACGTTGTTCAGCGCCCTTCAATGACTCGGATAAAAAGTGGCAGGGGTGCCACTCATTGTCAGGTCCCTTTTGGGCCAGCACGGCTCCAGTGCCAACCTTGGAGGCGTCCGTAAATAATGTGAAGGGTTTGCGGTGGTCAGGAATTTGGAGTACAGGTGCTGAACACAGGAGGGTTTTTATCTTCTCGAACGCACCATTTTCTTCGTTACCCCATCGCCACTTGGTATCTTTCTTGGACAGATTGTGCAAGGGTCTCGCAAGTTGTGAGAAGGACGGGATAAACCTGCAATAGAAATTACAGAACCCTAAAAATGAACGCACATCCTTTAGGTTGTGCGGGGTTGGCCAGCTTTCCACGGCATCAGTTTTGACCGATACAGTTTGAACATTTCCTTTGGAGATTTTCATCCCCAGGAACTCAATTTCTTCGGCTTCGAAGACACATTTTGAGATCTTCAGGCGGAGCCGTTCCTTCTTGCATATTTCGAGAAACTCCCTAACATATCAGCGTAGTTCAGGGATGGTTTTGGCATGGACTACGACGTCGTCCATATAACCACACTGCTGTCGTTTATGTAACTGATCAGCAAAAGTGGTATCCATAAAGCGCTGAAACATTGGTGGAGAATTGCACTGGCCAAAAAACATTACCGTGGGCTCAAAGAGACCTCGCGGTGTTAAAAACGCGGCCTTCCATTGGTCTTCCGGCTTTACCCTAACATTTGTGAACCCCCATCGAATATCAAACTTGGCGAAATATTCCGACTCGCAGAGCTCGTCTACCATTTGAGGAATGTTCGGAAGTGGGTAGGAGTCGTGAATCGTGTGGGAGTTGAGGTACCGGTAGTCTTGTACCAAACATTTCTTACCATCCTTTTTTGCTACGAAAAATACGGGGGCCAAGACGGGTGAATCCAAAGGTACAATTTTGCCGCATTGCAAATTTTCATTGATGAACTCGTTGAGGATTTTAAGTTCTTCGGGTGACATTGGATAGAGGGTTGCCTTCTTCATCAGTTTCTTATTGTCCTTCCGAAAGTCTTCCTTGGTTTTAATGATGTGGTCGAGCCCTTCATGAAAGTGGGGCAGTGGAATATCGGTTTTGGAAAAGACCTCAGCAAAATTGGCGTATTCTGCTGGGAGATCGGGGACCTCATGAGGTCCGGCATTCATTTCCAACTGAGTGGAAATAGTTGTGCGGTTCACAGAGGCGGTCTTGTCCTCATGTGTACCGACTTCGGTCTTCTTTGGCGGTTGCTCGTTCGGGGAACCACCCCATCCAACCACCCTATGCGTTCGCCAATTAACAATCGGCATTTCTCGTCGCAACCACGGCATCCCTAGGATTAAATGGTCCTTTTCCATCTGTCTGACGTAACAGAGGATCTGGAACTCGTGTATCGGTTTTACTAGATTTCAGCACTTTAGGAAGACCTTCTTATTGATGGTATACTTGACATTGCCGTCGAACGCGGTAATGTCCCAGGTCTTCTTTATGGGATAAGTGCGAAGTTTCATTTTCGAAACAAGCCGGGATCCGATCAGGTTGACTTTGGCGCCACTATCAATCATGGCGGGTATCCTCGCATTTCCGTAGTTGAGAAGCTCAAGCGTTCCGTAAATAGATCGAGCACACATCTGGGATTCATCGGCAATACTATTACAGGATACGCGAGCAGTCAACACGTGTTTAGTTCTGGGCGATCTGCACGAGGAAGATTCAGAACGCCCCTTTAAAAATCCTTCTTCTTCGAAGGTTTACACTCTTCGACTTCTTCTTCTTCTTCCACGTCTACTTCATTGACTCTCTTCTTCCAAGGATTCGGGCAGTCTTTGCTGAAATGGCCTTCTTCGGCACAATTAAAACATCACACCAATCTAACATGACTTCTGCCGCTTTTGTTATTCTTCTGACATCACTTGTTGACGTCCATAGCATATGGATCCCTCGAGGGTCTAGATGGGAACTGATAATGGGAGATGCGGTTAGAATCTCCTTTCTTCTTTTCGTCGAGAGTTTTCTTTTGTTTGATCTTACTGACAGCTTGTCCGGCGTAAGCGATCCAATCCGAAACGGTGTGCGGGTCTTTATGATCAAGAACCCAATCACGAATTTCTTTATTAAGTCCTTGTCCGAAGAAGATCACTCCATTGAAGTTGTCATCGTTGTAGCCAGTGCGATTAAACACGGAGAGGAACTTGGACACATAAGTTTCGAAAGGGTCTTTTCCCTGAGTTAACGTTACGAGTTTGATCTGGGCTTTGTGTTCCGGATTACCGGAAACGAAAGTAGCTTTGAGGCGAGCTTTGAATTGATCCCAGTCGTCCTTGTAATACAGCTGGTGGCTTCGGTCATGTTCATTAATATAGACCTCAGCGAACGCTGCAGCAGCTCCTTCAGTCATAAAAGACAAAGTTAAGCCAATCCAGAGATGGTCAGTTGTGTACATGTGCTGGTTGATCTGAAGATACCCCTTAACCTGGGTAATCCACATGAAGAACAGATCATGATTGCCGTTATAAGTACGCGGTTTGTTGAGGTTGAACTCGCGTCCTCCATTTGGCTTGGCATCGGCGATCGTAGCAGAGGCGAACTTCGCACGTAACTCTTCCCATTCGCGGACGGTAGGCTCCCAGTTAAACAACGGAGGATCGGAGGAGGGCTTCGCGGCTTCCTGCCCAGATCTGGACCCTTGTCCGAGATTTAGTCCTTCGGTGATTGACAACATAAAGGTTAGCAAGTTGGTTTCTTCTTCGTCAGGTATCTTGGTGTCTCCAACGACCAATCCTAACTCGGATTTGTCATCAAAGGTAAGCGGTTCAACGTCTGTCTCCGACTCTGGCTCATTTTCTCGGTAAGCTCCCAGAATAGCTGGGTTGCGAAGGGAGGACGGGGGAGTCGCTGAGCAAGGTTGATCTGGGTAACGGTACTCAAATTCACTGCTGGTAGGTTTACGTGGAGTGTACTTGTGGATTTGAGGAGTTGGTGGAATGCGACGTTTGCCTTTGCTTGGGGACCAAGCACTCGACGACTCAGGAGGTGGCGGAGGTGGCGGCCTTGACGACACCTTGGGCAAACGATAGGGTACAGTAGAAAAGGTAGAGGGATAGGTCGACAAATCTCCAGAAAATCTGGGATCGACCTAGAACGAGATAGGGCTGCCGGATATTCAATCCACAGGGGTGGTATTCCAGCAGAGAAGCAGAAGTGCAAGAAGCTATCAGTCCAACAATTCGGCAAACCTAAAAGGTTAGTTCGTTATAAACGGACGAGGTAAGACACTAGTCCTGCAGGCTAAACAATAGCCAGACTAGTGAAGACGTAGTTCTGAGATGAAGAGGGAATAGCAGTCGTCGTGTCCGAAAAACAGTCACAGCTGCAAGTTGAACTTTTCGCTTTTGTTACGCCACAGGTTCCTTGAAGCACCTGAGAAAGGTGTAGGAACGTAAAGAGCGGAGTAATCAAAGGATCGCTCGGAGCACCAAAGAATGGTGTAGTGACCTAAGGTTTACCTCGGTGCATAATGACTTTGAGCACCCTTGGACGGCTTCACTCGAACCGCCAAAGAATGGCAGTTAATGAGGCGTGTTGCAAGGTAGTGAAAAGTTAGGAAATACAGTGGTACAGTACCTCTATATATACTGTAGCTGTACCAGGTCATAGACCCAAAGGAAACAACGTCCAAGACCCACAGGACATGGGTTACAGGCATGTACAGTAACGTGGGTCCAAAGCCTAAGGTACGTACGCAGCAAGTAGCCAATGAGAGTAAACACCGACGTGTGTTTACTGTGGAAAGTCAACTATGCGCAGCAATGCGCAGCTATACTACAGGCGGGCAAGAGGCCCAAAGATGAGTCACTGAAGCAAAACGAGTCACAAACGATTCTGGAGATAAGGCCCTGTTGAAGGCACATGACATGGAACGGACACGGAGTTGGGGTTACACCCAACGGAACCAAAGAGAGATCCGACCAAGATCGGTTACCACACGGCATCTACCAAAGATAGAGACCGGCGGGCCGGTGTTTAAGGATAACGCAAACGCCGATAAGGATAGCTACCATGCTACAGCCGATGGTGATGAAAATGACCAGGCCAAAGGCATGCAGCCAGAGCTCAAGCCCGGAAACAGAAGGAGCCGGTTCGAGGCGTAACACTGGGTGGGTTGCTGCCTACAGCCCCATGACTGGAGCCAGCATGGGCATGCTACAGGTGGCACTGATGGTGAGGTGCATGGCCTGTGATGGCTGCAAGCAGCAAGGGGAGGCAAGTGAGTGTCAGGTGGTAGTGGGCAGCTGGTCCTGTGGGCTGTGCAGAAAGAGAAAGAAGAAGTGTAGTTGGGTGATGGCAGAGGAAGCTGAGGCAGAAGCAGCAGTGAGTGGTTCCAGGAAGTGGGCTGGGACAGGGGGTTTGAGGGGTAGTGGGAGGAAGAAAGGTCAGACCAACGAAGAGGACAATGATGATGAGATCAAGGAGGTGCTGGGCCCAGCAGCCTCTTGTCCTGAGGCTTCCAGGTTGGGCTCGGTCAGGGAGGAATTGGAGTTCAGCAGGTTGGGCCAGGGTGTGCCAGGACCTGTATATGATGAGTGTATGCTCATGATTCAAGCAAGACAGGTGGCAGTGATGGAGCACCAAGCACTCATGATGGAGAGGATGGCTGGAGCGATGGAGGTGCAGGCAGTCACTGTGCACATATACATGCAGAGGCAGCCTGTGTTCCTGCTGTGGCCACCAGGGGGCTTGGTAGGAGTGGCCCCAGGTACAGGTCAAGCGGTGGCAGGGGGAAGTGGGTCAGGTGCCAGGGAGGAATGGGCAGCCCCTGAATGGAGTGAGATGACAGTGGGTGGAGAAGTCAGGGAGGGTGGAGAAGTGAGTGACCAAGGCAGGGAGGGTGATGTGGAGGGTATGCAGGAGCAGTGTAATAATTAATTTTTTTTTTTTCTTTTTGTAAACTGTATTTAGTACATAAAACCTAGGGTTTTTCTTTGGCTTGCAAAAAAAAACAAAACCAAGCATAAGTACCAAGGTGACCTAGAAAGGAACTGGGGTGGTAGCAGAGGAGAAGTTGGAACTAGGCAGGTAGGTAGCAGAGTGGGTCAGGGCTGTTGGGCAGTCATGTCAGGGATGCATATGGGCCAGCCTTGTGTGGGTAGTGTTCATGATAGGTGGTGACAAGTTCAGGGGCATGTTCCAGCTCAGTGGCCAGGAGCCATGAGGTTCCTTCATCAGTGCCTTCATAACCAACCCAGCAGACCTTGTAGCTTAACCAGCAGCAGCGATGGCAGTCTATCTTTGAGTCGAGGATCTCTGATATCTCATACTCAAGTTTGCCATCAACATTGACTGGTGGGGGTGGTGGCTGATGCCTATTTGGGAAGGGGTTGGCCAAGGCAGGTTCCAGTTGTGACACATGGAACACTGGGTGTATGGAGCACATGCTGTCAGGTAGCTTCAAGGTGATGGAATGCATACCAGGTTGGGCAATGATGTCAAAGGGGCCAAGGTATTTCTTGGAGAGTTTATTAGATGGTCTAGTGGAGCAGAAGTACTTGGCCTCAACAAAGGCTTGTTTGCTGACATTAAACTCCAGTGGGGGTAGGCACTTTGTGTTGGCAGGACCTTGGTAGTGCTGCTGTGCTGTGGCCATTTTGGAGTGGAGGAGGTCATGAAGGGTGGAGAGGTCTGCAACATAGTTGTGGGCCTTTGTGGAGGTGAAGTCATGGTCAGCAGTGACTGACAAGTTGGGGTGGTAGCCCTTATTAGCAAAGAAGGGCAAGACCCCTGTGGTTGTGCTAGGTGCATTGTTGGATGCAAACTCAGCCAGCAGTAGTAACTCAGCCCAATTGTCTTTCTGGTAGTTACAGTAGACATGAAGATACTGCTCAAGCATCTGGTTTGTGTGCTCAGTTTGGCCATTGCCTTCAGGGTGGTAACCTGAGGTGAAGTGAAGGTGCATATCCAGGGCCTTACCAAGGGAGTGGAAGAAATGTGACATGAACTCGGGGCCTCAGTCAGAGGTAATATGAGTGGGCACTCCATGTTTGGAGAAGACATGAGCAAGGAAGAGCTTGGCAGGGTTGGCAGAGGTGACAGAGTCATGGGTTGGGATGAAGACCACTTGCTTAGAGAGGCAATCCATGACAACAAGGATGGCAGTGTAGCCATCAGAGGGTGGGAGGTGCTTGATAAAGTCCATAGAGATGGAGTTCCATGGCCTTTCAGGGATGGGGAGTTGCTTCAGTAGGCCATATGGGTGGTGATGTGGAGCTTTGCTGCAGCCACAGGTGGTACAAGAGCCAACATACCTCTTGACATTGGTATGGAGGTTGGGCCATACATAGTCATGGTGAATGAGCTCAAGGGTGCAATTCTGCCTGAAGTGGCCAGCAAGAGGGTGGTCATGCTTGAACTGAAGTACCCTAAGGTGGAGGTTGCCAACATCAGGGATGAAGATGTGACCATCAAGGTGGAGGAGGCTGTCAGGGTCAATGGACCATCTCGGGGCAGACAGTATCAGGAGGTGAGCAGCTGACATGGGGTCAGCAGGGAGAGTGGAGATAATGTCAGAGCAGAGCTTCTCAACATTGAAGGCCATGGCAGCATGTAGGATGGGGGCCATCAGGTGGGTGGTATGGAGGGACAATGCAAGCTGTTCTTGGGTGAACATAGGGTGAAGATTGTGCAGATTGATTTGCATGTAGCCCCTATCCCCCCCTTTTTGGTAGACATCCCACTGGTGGGTGAGTGCATCAGGCTTGGCCCCCAAGTGGCCAGGCCAAAAGTGGATGGCAAGGTTGAACTGAGAAAGGTACTCAGACCAGCAGGCCTGTTGGCATGTCAGAACCTTGGATGTGGAGAAATACTCAAGGTTTTTGTGGTCAGTGACCATGTCAACAGGGACAGCTGAGCCCTCTAGGTAATGTCACCAATGTCAGAAGGCCTCATAGATAGCCAACAGCTCCTTATCATGGGGTATCATAGTTGAGTTCAGGAGTGGTAAGGGTGTGGGAGTAGAATGTGATGGGCCAAAGCTCTCCATCAGAACAGGTGATGGAGAGGATGCTGGCAATGGCACAGTCAGAGGCATCAGTCTCGATGGTGATTGGCACATTGGGAACCCAGTGGGTGAGGATAGGAGCAGAGGTGAAGGCATCCTTGAGGCAGAGGAAGGCAGAGCAGCACTCTTTGGAAAAACTCCAAGGAGTGTTTTTTTGGGTGAGGTGGGTGAGTGGAACGACTATTTTGGAGTAGTTGTGGATGAACCGATGGTAGAAGTTCACAAACCCCAGAAAGGATTGAATGTCCCTGATTTTGTGGGGCTCAGGCCAATCATGGATTGACTGAACCTTATCAGTGGACATGGTGAGCCCCAAAGGGGAAAGGATGTAGCCAAGGTACTTGACTGAGTCCCTATGGAACTTGCATTTTTCCAGCTTGGCATATAGGCCATGGTGGTGGAGGTGTTGGAGTACCTCTTTTATGTGCTGTTGGTGTGACTCCAGGTCATGGGAATAAATAAGGATGTCATCAAGGTAGACCACAATGCAGACATCAAGCATGTCTGCAAAGATGCTATTGACAAACTGCTGGAAGGTGACCGGTGCATTAGTAAGACTGAAGGGCATTACCCTCCACTCATAGGATCCATAGCAGGTGCAGAAGGCAGTTTTCCATTTGTCACCTTCAGTGATGTGGATGAGGTGGTAGGCATGTTGGAGGTCAATCTTAGTGGATAGCTTGGCACAGCTTGGTGAGTCAAGTAGGTCAGCAATGAGTGGTAGTGGGTAGCAGTCCTTTTTTGTGATCTTGTTAAGACCTTGGTAATCAACACAAAGGCAGAGAGAGTCATCCTTCTTCTTAACAAAGAGGACAGGCACACCATGGGTGGAGGTGGATTGCTTGATGAAGCCATAGCTGAGGTGCTCATCAATGAAGGTGTGGAGAGCCTCAAGCTTGGGTGGCAAGAGGGAATAGATTGTGCCAATGGGTGGAGAGGCCCCTTCCTCAATGTCAATCTTCAGGTCAAAGCTATGGTGTGGGGGAAGCTCAGTTGCTTTCACCTTGCTAAAGACATCAGTGAACTCATGGTACTCAGAGGGGACTGAAGAGAGATCAGGAGGAGAGGGTGAAGTGGAGGATGCACAAAGCAGAATGTCATTGGGGTGTAAATGCAAGCTGAACTGCACCAAACCTGGGAGGGTGCAAGCACAGAGGTAGGCTGTGGCCCTGATGAGGGGGATGTGCAGAGGGGGTGGTGAGTCAGCAGCCTTCAGAGAAGGCAGCATAGGGTTGGAAGATGGGTTGGAGGGTGTCGGTGTCAGTGCTGAAGGAGCAGTTGACAGTGATGGAGGTGCCAGGGGCATCAGCATTCCATGTGGCAGTGGTCGAAACAAGATATGGCCCAATACCCAATCAATCAACAGATTGTAGTGGGTGAGCCAGTTGTGTCCTAAAACCAGTGAGCAAGAAGAATCCAACAGAGTAACATAAAAGGAAACAGAGGTGACATTGCCAGAAGGGAAGTGGATGGACAGATCTACCTCTCATGAAATTACAGCATTCAAGCTACCATCAAACAAGCGAAGTGGAATGGGTGGAGAGACAGATTTCATAGGTACAGAATACTTATTAACTAGGGAAGGGTCTATGAAACAATGAGAGGAACCAGAATTGACTAATGCAGAGATATTACCTAGTAGAATGTCCAGAAGGGAGACAGAGGGCATAAGTGAATTAGGGTTGGAAAGAGCAGATGCATTGAGTCAGATGGCAAGTGCATGGTCAGGGTTAACACTTCCTCCAGGCCATGCAGGCTCCCTGGAGGAGTGGACTAATTTTTTGGCTCTTCCTTCTCCTTGGGGGAGTTGGAGGAATGGGAGGAGCAGCAGCCACAGCAGTGTGGGCTTTGGCAGCACAAGAGGTAGACTTCAGGCAGTCCTTAGTGGAGTGCCTGGACTCACCACAGAAGAGGCACAAATTGTTTTTGAGGTGGTGCTGACATTCAGCCATGTTCAGCTTACCATCCTTGCCAAGGAGGTGAGCAATGTTGGACTTAGGTGCATCCGATTTTTGGCCATCCTTCGGCTTGGACTTGCCTTTACTGTCATAGCAAGAGGAGGATGAAGAGGCTGATGAAGACTTTTTGTCATCAGGGGGCTTCCCAGCGGATGACTTATCAGCAGAGGGCCTGGCAGAGCAGGAGATTTTGGCCTTGTGTTCCCAGCACCAAGCATCAATGGTCTGGGCAAGGTCATGCAACCCAGTGAGGGTGGTGGGCTTGCTGACACAGGCAATCTCATCCTTGATGTGGTCAGGGAGGCCAGTATAGAAGCAGTGTTGGAGGGTGCCTTCACCATAATCCTTGACTTGGGACACCCAGTGGTTGAACTCCACTACATACTTGGTGATTTGGGAGGACTCTTTCATGGAGAGACTCTCCAGGTTCTGAACCACATCAGCTACCACATCATGTGGGCCAAAGTTGACAGTTAGTTCATGAAGGAACTCCTGGTAGTTGTCCATCCATAATGGACAGCCCTGGTAGTCATTGGGGTTTAGGAGATCAGATTCAAACCAGGCCAGTGCCATACCCTTGAGGTAAGACTGGGCGAAGGTAACCTTGGCATGGTCAGTTTGGAAGGCAGTCAGGCAGTCTTGAGGGTTGGGCTCGCACTGCACCAGGAACTCACAGAGCTTCTTCAGGTTGGAGCCATTGAAGGTGTTGGGCTCATGGACCTTGGTTTTCAGAGTCAAGTCCCCAGAGTGCTGGCTTGAGCGGGTGAGTGCATGGATGGCCTTGGTCAGGGCAAGAAGCAGGTCTTCAGGTGGCTCAGCTGGATCTTTGGGGATACCCCCATCACCACTGCCCCCACTGTCAGACCCACCATTGGGATGTTTGGGGTGGTTGGGGTTGAATGGGTCATCACCTTGTGGTGGCAGAGTGTGAAATTTGGATCGCTGGTGTTTGGAGGGACCAGCTTGTGAAGCACTTCTGTGCTGGGAACGACGTTGGGTGGAGAACAAATGGAACTGTTTGATGACCAAGGGCACATGTCATGGGTTGGCAAACATGAGGGCAAGCCTCTTGGCAGTTTCTTGTTGTGTACACGATCAGGTCTGCATAATAGTATTTGAGTATTAAAAACTGACATGGGCTCATACAAGTGTCAGTACAAATATACTGTCAAGTCCGAGCCTACTCCAATGGTCCCCAACGCTCACAGAGGCCACAGGAAGCACATGGAGGTAGGCCGATGTAGGCCAATGCTTGGCTGATGGGGGCTGACAGATAGTGATGTTGGCCAAAGGGTGGCTGATGGTTGCAATGGGTTTGGGAGAGGGTGTTGGGTTCAGCTCATGTGCTGCCCCCTTGTATGAGCCTGGCCCTCAGATTTCAGATAGAGAGGGGAGTCAGGGAGAATCTGACAGAAGACAGGGAAGGCCAGTTGAGGACTGCAGAGGAGGAAGGACTAAGTTGATATTCATACTGAGGAAACACTGCTGAGTGCAGTGGGCTTATATACAGTTGGTGCACCATCGAGGCAGTACAGTATTGGGGCATCAGAACTAACATATGGGGTACAGTAAATTTTCCAGGGGTAAACAGGTGTCAGAAAACTTCAGCCAGGGAATGGTACATACAATGGAGGTAAAAGACAGGACAAAGGAAAAACACCTAAGAGGAATGGTATGGACAGAAGGGCTTCAGAGTGCCTGCTGACAGCCAATCAGAAGATAGACTGAAAGCCTAAATGGGTAGCGACCCTGCACCAAACCATGCAGTGCAGTAGGTGTACCATGCCTGGGCTGGCCTGTCAACCCAGAAGGAAGGTGACCCCTAAAAGGGTGGGAGGTGTCACCTGACTGACAAACCACAGTCATGTGGTGGACCTGACAAGGACCAACAGTGGCCAACAGAGAGCTGGGCAGGAGCACACCATACAGGTGCTAAAGGGAGCAGACAAGTGCAGAGTGGAGCAGGGGAGGGTCAGTAGTCCAGAACAGAGGCATGGGGTGTGACACCCAATCAGCTGACATGACTTCAGATCAATGCCTCAAAAAGGATATGAAAAGGTTGACCATTGTAGAAAGGGGATTTATGTAATATCAAGAGAGGTATATGACCATTCCACAAGCAAAACACCAAAGGATGATACCCTTTTGGAAGAAAACCCTGAAATCCAAAAGGCTGCTGACAGGACAAAATGATACAAACAATGCCTCTACATCCTGCCTAAAACACAAAAACAATGCTTATGTGACTATCATGATTACCCCAGTGCCAGGCACCCTGGGATAAAGGCAATGACAAAGAAAATGGTGAAGGAGGTATGGTGGCCTGGAATGTGGAAGTTAATATGCAACTATGTGAAAGGCTGTCCCATATGCCAAGCCAACAAGGTTATAATGCATCTGATTATGCTGCCCATTATGCCCAACAATACACCCAAGAATCCACTCCCCTTCCAATAGATATCTATGGACCTTGTTACAGATCTGCCCAAGTCAGAAAGCTATGACTCAGTCCTTGCAATAGTGGATCAGGGGCTAACCAAAGCAGCAGTGTTCATACCAACCAATAAGACTGTGGACTTGGTTGGCCTTGCAAGGCTGTTCCAGCAATATGTCTACCAATGGTACAGACTGCCTGAAGCAGTTATATCTGATCATGGCCCACAGTTCACATCTGTGTTCACCAAGGAACTCTACAGGGCCCTTGGAATTCATTCAAAACTCTCCTTGGCATACTACCCACAGACAAATGGTGAAAGCAAACAGGTCAATCAAGAACTCAAAACCTATCTTCACTGCTATTGCACCAAACTTCCCAACTTGTGGGCTCAGAAACTTCCAGATGCCAAGTTTGCCCATAATTCTCATGTTCACTTGGTACATGGACAAACCCCATTCTCTCTACTATATGGTTTCAATCCCTCCCCTTATCCTGTCACCCATACCACTGCTGCCCCATTGGTCAATGATCAGCTTCAGTCACTAGCAATCAATCACAACATTGCCCAGTTGTCACATGAACAGGCACAGGATGTGATGCAATCTAGGTCTAAAGGAATATACATACACCAAGTCCAAGATTGGTGATCAGGTGTGGCTGGACTCCAGAAATCTCTGCACCCAGGGACAGTTGTCAAAGATAGAACCCTGACATTTGGGTCTGTTTCCCATAGTTGAGGTAATTTTGCCAATGGCTGTAAGGTTGGGTCTCCTGCCCACCTGGAAGGTACACCCAGTCTTCCATATACATCCTGGATCCTCCCCTTCTCTGAAACTGATGAATATGGAAATGTGCCCCCACCCCTGTTGCCAGATTTAGTCAATGATGAGGTCAAATGGGAGGTTGAGGCCATACTAAATCACCACAGCAAGGGCCACAGGAAGGGCCATGAGTACTTGGTAAAGTGGGTTGGGTACCCACATTCATCTAATACTTGGGAGCCCAAAGAGAATATAAAAGAACACACTGAAGAGGTCCTTGACCAGTACAAGCTCACTCACTGCCTAAACTGAATGGCTTCCCCTCACCCTGTTAATACTGAAAACCCTGGCTCAGACTACTTTGACTTTGATGAATTGACCCTTGCCAATGACCTTGCCAAGGTCTCCCCAACAATTGCTGCTCCAACTGCCTCTGTTCCCCTCCCATGTGAACTACTCTGCCATCCAATCTCTGCAGGTAGTGCATCTACTGACAGAGTAATGTCCACCTCCATTGAACCCCTTTCTGACTCCACCAGCTTCCATCCTCTCAGGAGCCTCACACCCTGATGAATGTCCAAGAGCAAGGGCAAAGCCCAAGCTCAACTGCCAACACTGCTTCCAAGAATCCCCCTCATTGATCAACTCTCAGCCACACCCTACAACCATGACCCTGCCAAAAGGTCCCCCACAGACCACCACCCCTTACCCACTTTACCTGTCTCTGACCCTGTTCTTTGCCAGCATGTATCAGCCAGTCCTGGGCCTTCAGTCACTCCCCCACTCCTTGACTCCATCATGGGCCCCACAACAGCACAGTTCTTTGACTATTGCTGGCTGCTTACAAAATACAACCCAGGGGACCCACTTGTTGGGGTCACACAAGAACAGGAGCAATGTCTATGGTTGCTGTGTCAGATCTTCCAAGGATCAGATGTAGTGGCATCATATGTCCCAAAGTTCCTTGATGTCACTGTTAAGGTACCTGAATCCAAAGGCAATGCCATGTTCCTGGAAAATACCCTCTGTGCCACAATCTCTGCTATGGGCAAGGTACAATATGACCTTGTCAATCTGCTCCACCAGGATCTTGACCTGGTTGTTGCCACTTCCTTTCATTGCTCTACATCCAATAAACCTGGACAATCTGGCCTGGATGTCTTGTGCCAGGTTGCTGATACAGCAGGGAGTGGAGGATTGGGATTTGATTGTATACAGCCAGAGAAAACAGACAATTGGAGGGAGTTCAAGGCACTGGTCTGGAACACTGACCCCACAGGAAGACCTCTGACTCTGGGAGTTGACCCTACAAGGCTATCTGTCCCTTTGGTTAAGGTGGAGATGCCTCCTCCAACCTCAGAATCAGAAGAATGAATGAAAGAAAGGGTTTTCCAGCAAGCTGCTGCTGTCCTAGCTTGTTGCTCTACCACTGGTGCCACCATCTTTCAGTGGCAGGAGTTTTTAGATAAGGCATGTGAAAGTGCCTGGGGAATTGCAGATCAGAAGCCTTATAATGCCATCCATGCCCTCAACATCTTCCCACCATCACCATTTATCATTCTCGAACTCAAAGACAAGCTACACTTTTACTTAGGCAGCCATATCCAACTCCCCTCTGACCATCCTCTACACATCTACATGTGCTATGATTGTGGGTATTTGGACATTGGTTGTGTGGACATGGTCAGGCTCTCACTGGCTTACTCCTGAACATGCAGCCACTGTCAGCCCATATGGTCTGCCCTCCCCTACCACATCTCCCATCACATCCACCTCCCATCATCCCTCATCTTTGCTGCATGCCAACTGATCTCATCAATCAGGGGCTCACCAATCTTGAAGGGGGGGGGGTGATGTTATGCCTCAACTCCACACCTCCCATTTCCATCCTTGAGTTCTGGTTACAGGCCTATGGTCCACTTCTTCTCATCCTTGCCAGCTGTATAGTCATTGCATGTCTTGTCAGCTATTGGGTCATCCTTCAGAACTGACCCAACAGACTCTATTTGTGGTGACTTGATCCTCAATCAAGTCCCATTACTGCAGGTGTAACCCCACATCCTGTTATAGATAGCCTTCAATGGCTACTGTACTCATTGCCTGCCTGTTGTGTTTGTATCCCCTTTCCCTTCTGTTGACTTGTCTCTGCTTTGTGCCCATTGTACTATAGCTGCACCCCTGCTGTGCATAGTTGCCTTTCCACTCCTGGCCCACTTTATGTGCCAGCTCATTGGTTGTTGGGTTCTGACTCATTTATGCTCTCATCCCATTTTGTACTGTACATGCCTTGAGCCCATTTTTAGTTTGCTCCATGTCCATACAGCTCATACCTATATAGACTATGGTACTCACTGTATTTCCCTAACTTTAAACTACCTTGCAAATACCATTGTATATTTCTACTCTTTGGGAATATGTGTGATTGTACCAAGGAAGCTCAAAGTCTTGACACTTTGAGGTGTTGTCATACCACTGACATTGGTAGCTGCACCATTCTTCGGCACTCCTTGCTACCAGCAGCATAACACATGTGGTGCCAACCTTGCTTGTCATGAAATATGTGCACACATGTACAGCAGGAAATCAAACCACACTTAAAGATACCAGTGCTGCCACATGTATAGTACCATGTGCCATTGAGCTTCAAAACTATTCCAGCTATTGTATACTGTCTATATTCATTGCATGCACCAAGCTCCATGCATTGCTCTCTTACATATGGCATGAGAGCCAATCCTGCCCCAAAAAGGAAGGTCCTTCAGATTGACACTCATTCCCACACAGTTATGCTGCGACAGAAACCTTGCAAGCAAGGTAATCTGGCGTCCAACGACAGTAATGTTCACAGGATATAAAATTTAAAGCCCCATTACGTAACTCGAACCGACTACAGCTCAAAGGAGTACATGGAGAAAATAGAAGCGATGTCGCAGTGATTGCCCCCATTTGTTAGTGAACGTGACAAGATACAAGATAACGCAGAAGTTCTTCTGGGGGAGAAGTCCACAGCACTTGGCGTTGTGCAGACACGACGGAAGGCTGCCCAACACAAACTAGCAGCAGGAACATTTCTACCGATATTATATCGGCGTTACGAGCCTGTCATTGATATTAGCAATGGTATGCACCGATTTTATTCCGATGTTATCAGAAAATATGATGTGAAAATCAACGTCAAGGCTCAGCAACAGCTTCTAGTTGATGATTTTTAAGATAGGAATCATCCAAGAGAAACGTGGAACGAAGCGGTAGCAAACTCACCTCAAAATGTGCCATAACTACATATAGTTACAGGTATGACAAATATCTGTCCTGCATCCTGCCTGAAAACGAGTTAGCCTAGCATACGAGACGAACGTTTGAGAAAAGTTCAGAGGGGTTGCCCGAGTATATGAGCTGTGGCGGGCATATTCGGCAGCAAAATACGAAGACCGTCGTGTGTGGAACATCATCTAGAACGACCTGAAAGCAGACTTACACTGCTACTATCACAAGCTTTGGAAAAAACCTAGCAGTTCGTAAGCACGTTGCTCGAGTCATGTAAGAAAAGTATATCAGAAAGAAAATAAAACAGCCAGAAGTTATCAACAAGTGCAGCTCAATGACGAACAACATCAGGCGGTAAATCCAAATTGACATCACGGTGAACGTAAACCACGAAGCGGGACTCACTTCGCCAATGTACCACGAAATGGCTGGGTAGATCAAAGCCTAGAAAGCCTTCAGTAAGTTTTTGCCAAAAACGTCGCATATGAAAACAAAGAGTAGATCAGTGGATTGACAGACGAAATGTAAAAGCATCGGGCCTCTGCGACCCTCAGATACTCTAGTTTGAATATAAAAATCATCCTGAAGGCGATGCCCCCCGAGCTGAATCTGTAACAGTAAGACTCACCCCACACGAGACCCAACCAATCCTGAGTGTATCAACATCCTACTTTAATCGCTCTGGAAAAGGAACGTCAGCTGACTGATCTGCACCCGGAAGAAAGAAAGAATCAGTGTAACTATGACAATGTAAAAACACACTGTGTCAGTACAGACACTCGCCTCGCCAATCATAAAGGTAGTTTCATCGGGTCCAAAGATGGATGGCAAAAAGGCTTACCACTCTGGATCGTGGCACGGAAAGACGACTATGCCGAGTGAGCCTCGGCGATTCTGGTCAAGCCGTTGGCGAGCTGCGAAAAAAAAGGCAAAGCCTTTAAATAAAACAATGCATTGATTACATCAGCTAACCAAACTTAGGCAAATAGCTGTGCCGTACGAGTTTAGACCCCCGCCTCTGCATATGTACGGTTGCTCGGCAACATATATATCAACTATTCTCCACCGCAGACTACTGTCTTCTTACGTACCTATTAATCAGTTGTCGTGATGCCCCTTATCCTGTGCTCGATATTCTGCGACTCATCGTCTGAGTTTCAAACCCCAGGCTTCAAGGTTGAAGTTTTGGCAGCCACGAGCCAATGCCTAACTAACCTAAGGTAGACATTTTGTCAACTCAACAAAAAGTCACATGACCATAAGTGACATTTGCGTGACAATCAACAAAAAATCAAAATCAATTGTACTACTGTGCATAGCTTGGAAGTTATTGATAGAAACTCTTAACGGAGCGGTAATCTGATTAGTCCATTAACTAAAACTCAAAGTTAATGATGTGGTGAGTTGTTTCTTAATTTTCTTCTGGGTTGTATGCCTACCTGTGTGTTGAAATAGGATTTGAAATTTAAAGTCCGATTGAAGTTCACGCGCTGGTCTGCTGTTCGAAGCGCGTGGTCCTAACCCCACACTTGACTCTCCGACACAACTCAGAACCATGTTTGTCTTGACAGTAGGTCACACCCGTGTCACCTCACGTGATGTTCGCCGAATTCCCCAAACCCCTACCGTAGAAGTCGCAGGCGATGTGACTGGAGTGGTTATTTCTCTCACACACTCACACATCCACATACACATCGACCGTTTACATGCATACATGATATTGACTACAAACATCGCAATTTTGCCTTGTCCTACCAACAGACCGACGACGGCCGAAACTAATCCCAAGATAGAGAAAAAAAAAGGATATCAGAACAAAGAAATGCGAAAAAAAAAAAGAGAGAAATAAGAACGAAGCTCGAAAGTGACAAACTGATCCTGGAAGTGCACGAAAAACGAATAAGCGTGCAAGTGGTAATGCATATGCGTGCGTTTGTAGTGAATAATTTAATATATGTAACGGGGTGGTTATCACCCTCGGGGCGGTGGAACCCCCCGCATGATAGGCATAGATATCGGTTAATACACCCTACGCGAGACTTCATCGTCAGACATCGCTGCTTCGCGTTACCTCAAACGAACCCGCCTACCCTGATGATCCACGAGCATCGACGGAGCGGTTGCATCAGTAATTAAGCGATGACGCAGTACGCAGTCCCTCCAGAGCCGCTAGTCTCTTCATCTACGGGGCAAGAAGCTGTGGTGTCGACGGCATCATCAACCTTGGAAGGGGCGAAGATAGCGGAAATGGTCGTGAAAGCATCCATGATCAACACTGTTGTTTCGAGTGAGAGACCGATGGAAGGTCGAATAAGTCGCAGTTGCAGAAATGAGAGGCGAACTGGACTTGAGGAAAATCGGGGTGGAGCCCTGGGACTTTATATCTCCGGACCCGGCATTACTAGACGAACGGAAACGGTCCGCACTATTAAGTCACAATCTTTTCTTTTGGATCTTGGTTCCAAGGATAAAGTTACGACGAAGGAAACAATGAAGATGGACCGAAATAGGCGTTTCCACTCCAGCCACTGACGACAGCTCAAGGGACGTACGTCGGCTAGACAAGAGATCCCGGTCTTGTTATTAGATATATATGAAACTCACCACCGGCCTATGTCTCAGTATTCCCTCCGTACCGTTCCACAGTGACACTGTCGTCAGCGTTTTGAGTCAGCTTGTCAGTGTTGCGGGAAGCGCATCCCGGTGCACTCGTCCATAGATACCGGGAAAACGATATGCAGCTAAAAAAAAAAACAAGGTTCATCCTGCTTGCGCACGATATGCACCACGGACATGATAAGTAGCCTCTAGTTCGAAAGGCATCCGGCACTGAGTGCAGCGTGTCGCGAAAAGACAATAAGAACGGCTTACCACGGTCAGGATTTGGGGGGAGACAATAAACGACCTCAGGGGCCGCACGTCACGGCTGCCTGCATTCGTAAGACATCAATTATATACTTACGTTTTCATTCACACCCCTCGCAATAATAAAAACTGCACTTGACTCGCCGAGCATTAAGATGAGGTTTCGTGTCAGATGGCACACAAGGATCCATCCACAACAAAAAGGGTTTCTAAGTTTGGGAATGGATGAAAATTTCAAGCTCCGAGTGTTTCCCGGTTCACTGTTACCACCCAGGTACTGACTACATTTTTTGGGACCACCTGTTGAGTACCTGTTCATAATATTGTGATCTGCGATCACAACGTCAGTGATGCATTAATTGGATCAGTACAACTGCGTGCGTGTCGTTTTAGTTTTTAGAGACAAGACCATCCACGTACGAGTACGTTCATTGCGGAAGTACGTTCTAGACCCCATAAGCGACGTGATCTGCCATGGCCGTCACTATGCTTATCACCCAGATATAATGCGACTGAAGCCAAGACACCCGGTGGCGGGGACAAGACCGAGTTTACTCACCCCGCTCATTCCTGAGCGCGATGTTGAAGACGCACTCCCACATACTCTTTTTTTTGGTTTTTTTTTCTCTTGGAACGACTGCCCAAGACAGACGCAGGACTGAGTAACGAATGGTTCATTTCTAGCTTTTCGGCATATCTCACAGTTGGACTCTATGCTCAGGATGACGGGCTGATTCTTATGGGATGATGCGTTTGCTCCATCAGCGAAGCCTCTTCCTCGGAGTGGACATCCATGAATGCCTGTAGCTGGGAATGTTGATCACCTTTCGTCGAATCACGACCGGATTACACATCAATGAAAGTCAGTGGGTTCTTCCTCCAGGCAACTCCTTTCTTCGCACGTGTAACTTAAGTTGGTTCAGACCGCTGAGAACGGAGTGTAAATGACAGCAGGACGAAAAAATCTGCATGCAATATTTGCTGAAGGCAGACTCAACGCAAGTACGTATGTGCACGATTGTAAGCCGCAGAATCATTGGCTGACCCGGAAGACAAACCCGACCCTTGCCCACTTTCGGTAGGCAGTATCCATAAGATGCATGCCACTCCTTCCCCATCCGCGTGGGTAGTTTCGTGCTATTCGGATGTTGGTATGCAGCATGCGACCAGCGTTCCCTACCTGCCTCATCGAGTAATGAACTCGTCGTAGGTGAGACGGATTCGCCAGAAACAAGCTCTTGCATGATTCCTGCCCGGGGGATTCCGCGTGAGCGGCGTCATTGACGTTGTGCACGTTATCCCCCAGTACCACAGCGGCTTACTGACGCGTATCTTATTTTCAACGATTGAACGCCTTCGGAAAGAATGCAATCTGATCGTTGCTTTCGGCCGTTTGAACCTCGAATCAGACGGGCGCTTGCCTGGCCTGTGACTTGACGCGACCTTACATTTAACCGCATCCCTTGCATCTGACTATCTGGTGGTAACGTCGCGTTCAATGGCTCGAAAGAAGTACCAGTGAAGTCGAGTATCTCTTATCCCAACAAATATTCCCCGTCCCCCCCCCCCCCCCCTTCAGTGCCCTTGTAGTTGCAAAGCACTGTAAGGCTGTAAAGTTCATCGCGAACTAGGTAGTACATCTTGCACGAGTGGTATTACATACAGATGACTAATGACGACAGGGTCCTGGAAGGCCATTACGATTTCTTACACTGTTGGTATAGAAATGTCACAGGGGTGGTAAGCTACCCAGTCTCGCCAAGCACTCCAGAACAAGGCCAAGTGCTACCAAACCGAAGCTGCGCAATCCAAATAGTGAATTGCCAGACTCGCTGGAGGTCTTTTGACTCTCTTGACTAAAGATCCAGGCGTTCCAAGCATTCGTTAGCTTCGCCCGTAACTCCTCATCGGAAGCCCCATACAACTCCCCTACAAGATCCTGCCTCGTAATACGAAGAAGAAAGGACAAACTCTCTTTCATCGCGTATACCCGGTCCGACTTGTATCGTTCGTTCGAGCAGTTTGCCAAGATAGTTCCAACTACTAACTCTTCTTCGGTTAGAGCGATCTTGGAAAGGGAGTACGTGGTGGATATATATCCGAGTTCTTCCCGATATCCGGCGTAAACTGAGTCCACATCGCAGAATTGGCCCGGCCGAGGCACATAGCCCCGCAGTTGGGCGCACACGTGTTTTCGAAGGGCATTCGATATATCTTCACTCAGAGCGGACTCTGTACCAGGGCGTGCGCCATTGGATAGCTCCTCGAGCTTGATGTTGCGATATAGGTATCCCAATGCCCTAGAAGATTCGTAATAATCCACCCTACGATTGTTGGATTGGTTGGGCTGTTCTGACTCATGCCAATCGGGCTTGAAAGGAACTAGATCCCTTGGCAAACGATGCATTTCAACTTTGTTACCATTCTTGGGGTAGTCAACGGCTCGACTGTGCAATTCCGCGAGTTTGAGGCAAGCGGGATCCAAACTTCCCTCCTTGCTCGCCTTTGAATATCGCTTCAAACAAAACTGCGATGACTTACTTTTGACTGATCTAATAGTCGTGTTAATGAGCGAAGACTACCAAAATACTACTACTCGCCTGCTATTACAATATGTTTAGTGGATACTAGACCCTGGGACTCAGATAAGTAAAACGACGAACACATTGTCTAGGAAAAACACATACCACGACATCCGAGTTGATGTACTCGACAATGAAGTCGCAGACATCATGTACGGTGCTGGGTCGGTCGAGTGTGAATGGTTTTGCGGGGGGATATGTAGCCGGATTGTGATGCTCAGGAACCAGAAGCGGTTCATACTGCATTACTTCGTACAAGTCTCTGACCCGTGAATCAGGGCGCTTGTAATCAGGATAGTCCTTTCGGTCTTACCCATCCAGATCACCTCCTGCTAGTGAGTTCGGTAACGACTGAGTCCCTGAAAAGTGGTTGATAAGAAAGAAGGGCTGTGGAATCAGCTCGAATTGTACATACCTCTTGCGGCGAAAACCACGACGTTCTTTAACTTGGCAAATACGCACATCTGGTTCTCAGGTGGTTTTCCGATGGCATACACGCGCTGGACTGTGGAACCGCATAAAGGCGCATGCCAGACAATCAGTGGAACACTCACCATCACCAGGGTGTATGACTGGGCTCCTGGATATGAGGCACATCCCTTTGATCCACGTAGGTTCCTTATCGCCGGGATTTTGTATACACGCTAGTTACGACATCTTAAAAGTGATATTATAATACAGTTGTTGGCTTACCAAAAATCTTTCCCTGGGGAAGGCAGTATACATTCTTGCATCCCTTGTTGACATACGCTGGTCCCTCATCTGCAACACCGGGAAGCATATAACTTTCGGGAATAGGGATACGCGCGCGATACTTGATCCCACGTAGAACATGGTTAATGGCTGACGAACGGATCCGGGTAAGGAATGGGGTATCTAGCGGCCGCTGCATATGGTTTGGATTCAGCTCGAATCCTAAGACGTTCAGCCTTCTGAGAATATCCGTGAGCCAAAAATCTTTGCAAAGTTTGTACTTCTCCAACAATCCGGTGAACAGCGTTACAGATTCATGAGCCCGTCGAGTGTCGGCAACTACTTTGTCTTGCAGATCCAAAAATACCCGTACAGATGCCCCACGGTCTTCGAGTACTGTTACCAGTGGTCTGTCTGCCCATGAGCATCATGGTGCGCTGCAAGAACTTGGAATACCTGTTCAGGTTAGGTATCTTTGGTTTCTGAAATGAAGATGCAATCTCTATGCCTGCGAGGTCCTTCTCGGGGACATCGAACTTTTTCATCGATGGGCGGAGACACATATGTATGCCATCCAGGTAGGGATCCACAGACACCATTCCCTTGTAGCCAAGAAAGCGAATCTGGTACTGTAATCGGTGAAAGGTCGAGGTCCACGGTGAGCCTCCCAAAAGTGAGTAGCTGGGCTGCGACATACGGCAGTAGGTTGTACAGCATTTTCACCGCGGTCTGAATAATTTTCGCACAGAACTTGCCATATCCAATCCGCCAACTCTTGAGATATTGTCCCGACCCCATCTGTGAACACAATGTTCCTTTCCTCGATATCAGGTACCTCGCTCCACTGGGACTCGTGGAGCCTGACAGAAGGGTCAGTTGCAGTAAAGGCTTGCTGGATAGCCATTAGTAGTAATATCAAGCTTTGCGGCCTTAACTCACCGCCATGCGCGCGCCATACTTGGACGGTGAATAAATGACTCCTTGAAAATCTCCGAGGCTGGCACGGATGCTCTGTGCCGTTATACAACCCTTCTCGCGGTGGTGGAAGGGGCTCACAAACCAAACCGTGTGATTCCTGAGAGCTGAGGATGAGTATGCCAAGAAGTCAAAATGTCTCCCTGCAAGGTCAAATCCCTCCTTTAGCACCTTTCCAACCCGTTCCCGCAGGTAGGATTCACTATCGACGTCTCGGGTCCACCTGTAATGCAGGCGGTCTTCGTCGCGGAAGGAGACTCGAAGGAAGTAATCCTCGTAGCCTTCAAAATCCCGTATTACCCGATTGGACTGCGTGACATTCGGTCCTTCTAGTAGAAGTCGAGTCGGCGTCAACGTAGCATGATGGCAGGAGAAGTGACCAGGTGGGGGAGTGAATCGTCGGCGGCGGAGCTTCCTCTGCAGAACTGTCTTGAAACATTCCTGCAGCGGTTGCACCGCAGGCCGATTGGCTGCAGCCTCTGAAAAGTAACGCATAACATCTCCTGCAAAATCGCCATGGTCACGGACAAGCTCATCGATAGCGGATTTAAGTTTTAGGACTTCGAGTGTATTGGCAGATCCGTTCCTTAACAGGGCTTCGATCTGGAAAGCAACTCGCCAGTTGGCGTGAAGCTCTCCTAACCACTTGCTTACACGGTTGAGATTTCGAGGGGTAAAGAACCCCTTTCCCCTTGCGTCTATCTTTACATCTGGTGGCGGGCGGAGGCCTGCCACAGTGCAGGACTTCTCAAACCTGTCAAGTATATCGCCCTTGTAAGCATCGCTATCGTCAAACAGGACAACGCGGAGATGATGGGCATAGGGAGCAACTGCGCCGTGGCCGGCGCACAATTCACCCACACGCTGACGATATCTTTTCTCAAAGTTTCCGTCCTGAGGGCGATGCATGTCCTCCCTCTGAAATACAGGGGGTGTCATCAAATCAAAACAGATATCTGTTATTATAGGAGTCAGTTATCAACTTTGTACAGGGGAAGTGACTAACAGTTTTCGGCGAAATCACAACCCACTGCCATTTTGTGTATACTGTCGAAATTCACCACGACACTATAGCGCGTGGATTCCATTGTGGAGTCGCCTATCTACAACAACGTAAGAATGACTTCGTGGGTAGGTTATATTACGAATCCGATACCTCGATTCGCATCAGTTTGTGATCGTACTCAAAGTTAAGCCACGCCATGCTTTTCCGCACGAGGTCCTTCTCCCATTCTATAGAGAAAGCCCGAGGATCGTTGGGTCGTGCATTATCCGGGCGGTAGAAAGTGCCTGGATCGTGCGCAATTAGACTCTGGGTCAAAAGGCTAAAGGGCGAGATTCCAACCGATTTGGACCTTGCAAACAACAAAACCATCCTGAAGCGCAATGAGCTTCTCCTGGCGCTGGCGTTCGATATCCGGATCGATGAAAGGGGCCTTTTCTAATGTCATTTCTACTCCCGTATCAACATTTCCCCTTGTGGGGCGGAACTTCAACTTCCTTTCATTGACGATAACAGAGATTTCGTCCCGGTGGTACAATTGAGAAAATCTTTTCCCGATTCCCTTTGTGACAGTGAATGTACCGGTGCCATCGTTTCTAACACCGCCGCACTCGTTTGCATTCAACTCCACTTTGAAGTTGGGTAAGCGTTGTTCACTGTCGGTGACAAACAGGCCAGGACACTTGTGTAGCACCTGTTCTGCTATGGCTTTCGTCACATCGTATTGGGTCGCTCGGGTATCTAGGTTCCAGACGGCGAACTCCATGGCGTCGAGTCGAAGATGAGATGGATAAGAGTGGAAGACCGAAGGCGATAAGTTACCACTCTGGTCACCGGCTGACTTTAGGGCTGCCTTTTGCACTGGCACATGGTAGGACCCTGGTTCGACGATTCGGTAGCTTGCACAGTCGAGTAGTATCAAGGACAATGTTGCATAAGACTTTGTGGGCTCGCCTACCACCATTCTTAGGGTGCATCCTCGGTATGAAACTGTCATGGTAGAGGTAAGTTGTTCAGTCTTGCCAAACACCCCCGAGTGCTATCAGTTGCGGGTATTGGCAGTCCTCCGGATGTTGAGGATATACAGTACATAGGCCCATGTTTCCCGGATGCGTGTGGCAGTTGCCTCGTGAGACGAAGAAGGAACGACAGACTTTCGTTCATATACATATGTACTCACTCGATCCCCCTCATATCTTTCTGGCACCAGAGGAGTGCGGCGAAATCGCTCCAATTACAATTCTCCTCACTTAGCGCAAATTCGGAAAGAGAGTGCAGAGTAGATATATATTAGAGCTGTTCCAGATATCCATTACAGACCAGGTTCAGATCTAACAAGGATTTGGTCTGTCGAGGGCTCATAAACCCTGTAGTTTTACGTTGCAGGAGTGGTGGAAGCGTGATTTCATAAAAATTCGTCGTGGCCTGATGCGTACGGGTGCGCCTGTGATCGGATACGTAGTTCCTCAGGTTTGTTATTGCAACAGATGTATCGAAGACTCGTGCATGTTCCGATTCATGCCCGTCGCGCTTGAATACCGCTGATACTGAGCTCCTATTAATTTTATCCACCCTATCATATCGGTCGCACATGCCACCTCCTGGTGTACATGCATGTACGAGTTAAAGCTGACAGTGAGGATAGACGTATTATCGCTCCGAATAAAGTTAGCGGAGCAGCTAATACAACCGCCCAACGATGCTTGGGGTGGGAAGGGGAGGAATAGCCCATAGGATCGTCCAAATGCAGGAGTGGAACGACTCTCCCGATGCGCGCCAACTCATCCGAACCCACGTGTCCCTGCCATCCAGACCAACCTCTTCCTACCTCGACAATTCAGTGCAACATTCGTTGAAAAATCCATGCGACGAGCCACATCTGCCTACTCTGACAACTCACCATTACTTCATCACAAAGGCTACAATTCGATCGTCTCCTTCGCTTTAAACTTCCGCCCAGCACGTTCCGCAGACCGGTACCGGAGCTGATTACCGTACAGCTCAAACTCGAAATGGGGAACGTCGAGAACGGTTGCACTCGCCAGTGGCGTGTCTCGGTGTGGTCGTTGGGATGCTGAGTTGGCTTGTCCAGATGTGTCACGCAGCGTTAGGATGTGTAATGGTAGCGGTAGCTGTGGTGTTGGCGCAGACGTTTGAGTTTCCACTTGTACACGAGGTTGCGGAGGATAAGCATCAGCGGGGTTGGGTGTAGATGGGTTCGAGGTCTTATCGAGTGTAGAATAGAGTGGAATCGCGAGGACGAAGATGGTGTTTTGCTTCGGAATGACTGGATATAACAGGTGGGGTAGAAGTTGATTTCATTGAAAAGGGTCAGACGGGACGTACGTTTCACCTGATCAGTCTTGGTGATCACCCGGAATGCGTTCTCGCTTTCGTACAGAACGATACCTGATAGACCGACGAGACAAGGGTTACGGCTTTGGCGGACTTGAGCGGGCAAGTATGACATGCAGGTGAATGTGGGCGGGCAACGCGAGGAATGCGACGGGTCATGAAGCCCCCCCCAAAAAAAGGAAAATCGTGGTGACATACCTGACAGCAGGGACCCATGTAGATCTGCTTTGACGAGTTTAGGATACATGGAGGCTAAGTTGGGTATCCTACTCGCGTGTTCCGGCGACGACAGTGGTGACAGACTCAATAATTCTGACATGTACCCCATCCAAAGGCGATGAAGAGGTACAAAAAGGTCGAATTTCTCCGCCTCTTTCTCGAGCCGCCATCCACCTTTGCGGGTTCTATCTCTGATAAGTGCTTTTGTGACACTCGTCTTCCCCGACGACTTCTTCGAGGTTGACTTGGAAGGACGGTCTTTGACGGGGTTCGCAAGAGACACGTGGCGCCCTTTGATACGAGCGTTGTATAACGCAGCAGGGTCGGATACGCGAAGATGGGACTGGACGTAAGTTGGTGTGTAGGGTGACGCAGAGTCGTGGACAAGGCGAGGAATGCCCAATGCCTTTGAGATCGCTGGCAATGGCTTGTACGGGTCGACGTCGACCGTCTGAGTCATGACAGTTCTAGTCAGAATCAGAATCAGATAAGAAAATTTCCCGACATCCACCTAATCTCAGCGTCTCTCCACGTCCAACATGTCTCGGGCAGACGATCCCTCTACCTCCCCCGCCACGACCAACTTCCACGAAATAAAGTCGACAGAGCAATTCCAGAACCTCCTCAGTGCCGACCTCAGCCGTGTCTCGCTCATCAATTTTTGGGCACCATGGGCGGAACCGTGCAAGCAGATGAACGAGGTCGTCACTGAGTTGGCTAAGAGGTATCCCCGGGTACTGGTCTTGCAGGTAGGTGCCTCCCTCCTATTCTCTCCGTCCACATACATATACTCATTATGCCTCATCCTTGTATGGAACACCGAACGAACGCGTAGGTAGAAGCAGAAGAACAAGAGGAGATCTCCGCATCTTTCGAGGTCGAATCTGTACCTATGGTTTTGTTGCTCCGAGTACGTCCATCCACTCGATCTTGTCTTTGCCGACTCATATTGACGCCATCTTCTATTCCAACCGCAGGGACACACCCTCTTGGAAAAGATAGTTGGAGCTGACGCCACCAGACTCACGAGCGCTATTGCAAAACACGTCTCCGGTGCTCCCTCCCTCTCTCCACCATCGCCTCCACCCGGTCGTGAAGAATCGGAAGCACAGCTCGAGGAACGCATCAGACAGATTATGAAGAAGTCCAAAGTTGTCCTCTTCATGAAAGGCTCACCCGACAAACCTCGATGCGGATTTTCAAGAAAGGCGGTTGGATTATTGACAGAGCAAGAAGTTACGTTTACTCATTTTGACATATTGGAAGACGAGGCGGTTAGGCAAGGTAAATTTTCCTATTCGTCATTTTGCCTTCTGTCGGCAATGGGTTCTGACGATCTGATGACGGCAATGAACATAGGGCTGAAAAAAATCAATGACTGGCCTACCTACCCTCAATTTATCGTTGACGGCACGTTTGTGGGTGGATTGGACGTTGTGACAGAAATGGTCGAGAGTGGGGAGTTTCAGGATGTGTTCGGGAGCATTGCGTAAAATACTGCGTGCGTGTCCCTTGCCCTCGCCCTACGCACACCTTAGAACTTCGAATTTTTATTTTATCGCTGTATCTCCCTCCGATATGACTATTACGACAGATTCTCATTTCCGGGCGGGTTTGAGGTCCATCCGTAGACTAGAAGCATCTCCCGATCATAGGCGGTGTGGTGGTTCGCACTGCGAAGGAACGGCCAGTTGCAAGCCGATGAAAAACGAGGTGGGGATATATCAACCATGCGCTGCGCTGGCACACGGGGATGCCAGTTCATTATCCACCGATCGACAAGAATTTCAAGTGTCCCACTGTAGCTCGAACTTCGAATTGCTGTCACTTGTGCCCAAGTGGAGATGAAAGAATTATATACTAACCTCGCAAGCCGTAGTCATTTTTGCACGGCTATGGAAGGTCTAGTCACGGTGGCCTCGGAGTCCGATCAATGATCACTGATGTCAGAACGTACACGGCGGGTCCGACAAGTATATAGTTTTTCAAGGGCAGCGAGTTGAGCACTCTCCAGGAAGCTCGAAGCACTTGGCTTCTGTCCGAAGAGAAACAGCAGATTACTGCGTGGGACTACGGAGCACGATACGTGATACATGAGAAGCTAACCTGTAGTGGACTGCGAAACCCGTCCTGAAATGCGGGTAGATGGTGGATGGCCATGCCGGAGGTGCAAAGGTGGAGTCGCAGATTTGAAAAAGTGGAAAGCGGAATTTGGCGTCAATGGGTGCCAATTGGTGAGTACATAAAACAAGTCTCTACGGAGCCACCCGCGCAGGTCGGATGAAGGCATAGATTCGGATAGATGGCCAACGTGGACAGGCGATGACGTCTTCTCTTCAGGGTTTCCCCTTATCGCTATCGCGTCGAAGGTCAGGACTGTGTCATAATTCCTTTGCAGTGGTTCGAAAGCACACATGAGGCTGGTCGCTACGGGGTCTGTAGGGAAAAAAAAAAAAAAGCTTCGGCAGAAGCCTTTGGCTCCAACGCAACGTGGCTTCTGAAGCGGACACGATGGTGCATGAGTGTAAGTAAGTGTGATATGGTCTTCCTTTCGTTGTTTTCCGCGATTATCGCTATACCGTCTTGTTCCGAGTGATACTAGGTTGCTTAGTTCCCTGGTTTCGGTTTCATGCGCCGAGACAAAGCATGTCGAGTGCGATAGTCCCGTATCGCCCGTATGTTTTCGTGTCTTCTTTTCCTTCATTTCAATAATATGCTCTTCCCAACGGTCAGGTCCTCGTAATGTCGCGTGTTTGATCTATAACTCCACGTGTGCGGGATAACCGAACGAGCAGTGGGGTTTCCAAAACAGGAGGTCAAAGGCCGTGGTATTACTTCAGTTCATTTTGTGATTTTGAACTGAATGAATGTCGCTTCTATAATGCGTGAGTGATGAAAGAGGCCCGCGACGGTGAGAGTACGACAACGATCATTCGCTACTTTCAGTCGCATGACGTCACGCGGGTTGAGAGGGCGTGTGGTATGCAAATAACTGCAAACAACGGATCGGTGAGTAAATTGTCTTCCCCATATTTATTTATGTCTGTCTGCTTCCACCCTCAATTCCAAAGACACTCCGCCCCCTCCCCCGCCTCGGAATGTCTTGCCACATCGTCCAACACCACCCGCCCTGCTTCACCTGCCGCGTTCTCCTCCTCATAGATGTCCAGGCCGGCATGCTCCACGAAAGGAGCGGTGTCCCCTCCCGACAATCCGTCCGCTCTAACATCGAACGTATCTTACATTGCGCCAGATCAGAGAAACATCCCCCTCTCATAATCCACGTTCGTAACTCGGGCGAAGTCTCTGATCCTGACGAACCAAACACACCGGGATGGCATCTCGTCTTTCCACCTCTTCCACACGAACCCGTCATCGACAAACGTAAGAATAACGCGTTCGATGGGACAAACTTGGGCGAGTTGATCCATCCGACCGCTGAAGTGATCGTTGTGGGCATGCAGAGCGAGTACTGCATTCGAGCGACCTGTGGCGCGGCATTGGCTCGTGGCAACGAAGTCATCCTGATCAGAGGCGCACATGCGACTTTCGATAGGGTAGAGATTTGGAACGGGGGAACGGTCACTAAGGCACATGTCCTCGAGAGACAGGTTGAGGCGGAGTTGGACGATGCAGGGGTGAGTTTGTTGGACATGGAGGAAGTTCCGCAGCTTTTCAAGGATCGGTAGAAGCGCCGGTCCGCACGTCCTTTGGGACCTTTCTCGCTTCATCGCTCGTTACGTCGCGTTGAATGTTATACTGGAAATCTAAGGTAAGCACGTTTCCTCAATCTATCCACCCTCTGTCCATCCCAGGGAGTAACTCACTGGGCAGAGGTAGCACGGGAGTGACACAACCACTATCTTGACATCGTCAGCTCACTACATTTCCCTCTCATCGGTTTATTGATCCATCGATCACTCTCATATCATCAGGTGGCCTAGACTGGGGATGGACAGACGCTTTGGAACACATCCATTTTAGTGTGCATCTTTTTGGGAATCAGTCCATTATCCACGCGTCGTGGTCGTTAACGCTAATAGTATCACCTGTCGTATCACTATTTCATCGTTATCATATCATACCGCGTACACCATCACGTGAGGACATCCCACCCCTCTTGCTCGTCATCTCCATCGTCGATGGTAGACTGTTCACCGGGACAAACTGGACGAGTTGTTGTCACCATCCGTTTGGGGATCCGTTGGTTACAGATCGTTCAATGGTTCATAACGATGGACATGTCAATCAGATTATCAAATTTCCCCAGATTTCCTCACCGGCCGGGGAGGAGTAATGCTTCGTGTAGAGGTGTTAATTTGCCTCCGTTAACCTGATGCGATACCCGGGCCTAACTCATCTCCATGATGTTCCCCCGAAAGCCTGCGCAGAGCACGGTTGATAGGTAATTTAGCTACCTGTACTGTCTTCCGTTTCATCTGATTTCCAGACCAGCAACAGACGCACAACCTACGAGCAAGACCAGTCACGCGTCAATATATGATGTTGTAACCTAACACTGCCATCTTTATAGTTGCAGTGTATCGATCAATTCCTAGTCACTTGCTATCTTATTACTTGTGAGTGCCGTAGCTCCTGTCCGTACCAATCTCCGATGGGCTGGGGTGCAGCACCCATAGCAATGTCTTGTATAATACACATGTCTAACACGGCGGTGCAGGGTTGAAATGCATGCCAGATCCGGATCCAGGAGGACGGAGGTCCTTGACGACTTGGCCTATGCCCGAGTAAAGCATTCCTGCTTCCATAACCCCATAACCTACCGACCTTTGGGTGCACGGAGAGTGGTTTATGTTTTGAGATTCCCCGTAAGCACGACAATATTCGACGTAGTCAGGGTAATAGTTCACTATCATTTCTAGATCAGGTTCTTCGCCATCTAAGAATAATCCGGTCATTCTCTTGATGACGCTTTTGGTAATTCTCCCTTTCCCACACATCAGATCCTGGGAGATTCGGGCCAGGTTTTAATGGCAAACAAAATGCCTTGATTTGGTACATTGTTCTGCTGTGCCTCGCGAGGCTGAACATGGCACTTACAATTCGTCGTTCGAGCCGACTTATTGTAACTTGTCATCCTTCTCAGACAACCCACCCAGGTGGGAAGTTCGCCGCTGGAGTTTTGACTCATGGATTGGGGATATTCTGCGTTCCAACCTCCCGCAGCCATTCGGAAATATTGCCTTTCGAACTTATGGTAATCGTCTGCTGCAGGTCGGTGACGATCTGTTTCCCCACTGGCTTGTCACGAGTCTACTTTGAACTACGGAGATCTGACCGACTGCGGGAAAATCACTGAACCATTGCAGCCATGTCCTTCAATGGGCTATGGAACTGGACTCGAAACGTCTTGTCGTGACGTCTCTCTTACTCTCATCAGGCTCACCGAGACGTTTCCAGATTGAGGTCATGAACTGGTACCACAAGTATTGTTCGGTACGTAAGATTATGTTGGAGACTCCAGCTGTGGGTAGCCATGGTAGTTGGGGTCTAGTCTCTGCACTAGACGTTTTGGTCTTCGCCACGCAACGCTAAAACAGCCGGGCTGGTTTTCGAGACTAGTTGGGGTCCAATCTCTTAGACGAGTGCTGCTTCCTTGGGAACACATTCGGAAATGCTCAGTAGAAGGGTGTGACTTTGTCAAGCTCTTTAGTACATCTGCTTGCACTAAAGCGCATTGTGTAGGGCTAACGGACCGCCCTGTGGTTGCGTCTTCCGTCCCCTCTATGCTTTACCACAAGACGACATGCACTGCGTGTACATTATCCTCATCCATTAAATCAATCATGGCACTTTTGACGAGCACACTTCTCTAAGTCGTAACCCCTGCCCTTGCGGATGCCGGCATAGCAATTTACTCCTACCCACAGGGAGAGGTACTGACTAGTCGTCCAGAACTTACCTCTCCGCGGTCTTCTTTCGTTAGGTGAGCAAATTTGCCATCCATAATAATGCCCCTTACTCAATTTTCTGACTAACTTGATCAGCGGAATTAGCAGGACTGTACTTCTGCACCCTTGGTGGATCGACTCACCAGCATCGCTGGACACACGGTCCCAGGGGAGGACATATTCGACACACGAACTCCACACTATGTGGCTAGACTGTAAGGCCCTGCGACAGGTTGATCTCCCCTCATGAAGTTCGTTGGCGGGCTGTTTGCGGTGCCGTCGCCTACGGCGGCCTACCAGCTGTACATACTCTGGGACGCGTACTTCTGGGAAAACCCTTTGGAGGTCAACCGCTGCCGATCACCGTGTGCCAAGATCATAGAAGGATTTCGTGTTTCAATCTCTTGCATACTCGTTCTTACTGGAGGGCTCGCTTACCTTGCTTTTAAGAAGCGCAGTGCAAAGGCTTCTTTTCCCTCGTTGGAGCCATGCGTGCACTTGTACACTATTGGCTTCTCCGCAGTCGACGCTGCAAGCTTCAAGTCCAATGGTTGACTGTCCTTGTCTGCTAAATTCCGGCATGCCAGGACAACTTCGAAGGCTGAAGGCACATTCCTCAGACCGCGGAGAAAACCCCCGTTTGCCGGAGCATACTTGCAGTTCCCGAGCTCGACTGACGCAATTCCTGTCTTTCCCGGAGATAGCCTATTACCATGATTCCCTCGCTCGTCCGAAAGGCCCACGGAGTGGTATTTGCCGCCATTCACGCCTATGGATCGGCACAAAGTGGGAAGCATACATCCCACACCTGACTTGCCAAGTATGTGTACCTCGTCGGGACACTTAACGCACTTCAAGTTGAGTAATCACGGCGGAAGATTCACCGGCCGGCCCGAGTAACTTATCATTTCGATTACAACTTGCACTTCCAACGAAGGTCAAATTTGCTTTAACCAGCACCCTCCACGAGTTTCGTCCAGCGCCACCGTCTTGTGACTCGCATAGTCCCGGGGCTTGCCAAATCGGGTTCACTCCAAAAAGCTTTCCACACTCCCCAGCGATATCTTTGTCATGTGTTATGTATATGATCTGAGCGACTGCGATCATGCCTGCAGGGGTGCTGACAAAACGGGCGTCCTTCCTTCATCACGCCGCATCCTGTGTCTACTGTAGGGCGCATTAGTGCGGTGTCACGACACAGCCCATCGACTGTGATGTTGGTGGCGAGTGGAGTTGGAGGGATGGAGTCAGTACGACGTTTTGAAGGGTGCGATACGAGTTACCGGTACGCTCTGGGCAGCATGTGAGAGACGGTTTTGGAAGCACGCCCTGGAAGCTCGAGGACGGCTCTTGTAGAAGCGCTATCAGCTGGCGAACGTGGCGTCAAAGTTTCGTAAGCCCTTGACATGGAATGACGAGAAATCTATGTACATAAATGAGCCGGTGAAAGTCCCTGGGCGAATGTCGCATGTTCTGCCACTCGACACTACTGTCTTTCTCCGCGGCGATCACGTTTGGGTATCAGGGATGGCGACCATGTCAGCATGCTGTGACACACGCTGTTCAACTTTCAGACTAATATGCGCTCATCTTGACTTATCTACGACATTGTGGGCTGCCGAGCTGCGGCCGTGATGCCAGCGCATGCATTGACTGATCAAGATGTCGAGATCCCGAGCTTCGGACCATGAGGAAATGTACTTACTATGGATGCAAAAAGTGGGGCGGTACTATTAACCGAAGGCACATCGTAAACATGTTTATCGAGCAGTTTGCCCCTTCCCTAAAACCGGCGCCCTATTAACCCGAACCCGAGAAGCTGGCGACGAAAATGATGATTCGGGGAATTCCTCGAAAAACCGTATCCAGGTAAAAGGCTCCGGTGCCTTGCGCTGCAACGTAAGGGGTCATTGATAAGTATGGAAGCGGACGAAAGACGCTCCGCTCCGTCTGAACGGGCCGTCGGAAAGGCAGGACGACTACTTAGGCAATCGGCTGGCTGGAAAGTACAATATGTATGCAGTGTACGACCCAAACCTCTTAAACATGCTAAAGGTTTTGCGGCAAATATCGCGACCAGCGGCGGGCGGCGTGGAGGCTCTTAACGATCACTAACGGATAAGCACTTTGCTACCCAATGGGGAACTCGCCATCTTCTTTGGCTTTATAGGGTTGTCAATGCGCAGCACACACCACACACCATACATACACGTGTTCCAACCGTGTCGTATGTGTCTACCCGGGTCTGTCCGGGAGCCGCTAAGAGGGGATGTGGTGACCAGTAGAAGGCTGGGACACGATCCGCTCCTTTGCATCGCGCACCCCTCATGCGTACTAATCTGAGGGTCTGTCCAAAATGCTCGTGGTTGGTGGGAAACAGTTCCGTGGGAAGGGTCGACTCTGCTGGCATGGCATGGACCCAAAAGTTGTCGTGCGCGGCACAATGGCTCACACCATCCGAGATATCACTTCCGCTGTGCCGAACTGACGCACTTGTCAAGCGCAGGCTTACAATCCGAGTCACGTGGAATGACGGCGATTCGGATATGGAGAAGCATTGTGCGATTGTGGATAGGCTGCTAGTATTATGTATCTCGCATGTAGGTCCAGAGGCGGATCTAGGTATTCCGGCACAAGAGTATTGCGACACTACGTATGGTAGCGTGTCGTCGACACCCCTGCGGCTGATGGGAAAACTGATCGAGAAGGAAATGTCATAATGGCAATTAACAGTGCAAGCGGTAACTGTACTGTTGAAGTACTCCACAACCGCTGTCAAGGATCCGCCAAGCAACGCGAAACTTTCAGTTGAAAGCCGTGTCTTTCCCGCGGCGTTGTCACCTACAGATAGTCTTTTGAAAACGATGTGCTCTGATAGCTTCTACTGTGGCCCATATGTCTCTTCGTTTCTTACCCTGGCGACTCCTCGCTTCGATTCGTTGGGAGGGACTGTTCTACTCTTTTGACTTTCTGGCTGTCGGCGGCACGGTCGCCCGTAATATGATGAGGGAATTCATTTTGCAAAGTCTGGCTTCTTAGAGCTAGCCCTATGTGTACGATCGATCGGATGCCGACCGGCAACAACAGACGGCGGTGATTCCGCCATCACCGTGTTGCACCCTCGGAACGTAGTCAAATCCACGGCCAGGAAATAGAGATACCAGGGTTTTTGGACAAGACCGGCCGGAAGTACAGAGTGAACGATGTTCGTTGTTAGTATGTGTTGGGGACCTGCTGGCAGTGAAGCACGACCATCGATGTAGGCACTAGTCGGGATCCTAACAATTTCCCCGGCGATGAGTGCCTGTTTCGGTTAGCCAAACTGAGCAGGTTGCAGGAAATGGAATCACAAACCGGATCCGTGTATCCGAGGATTCCTCCTTGTATGGCTATTAACAGGGCCTTTCTAACGGCGAAATGACCGCATCGAGGTGGACGCTTCGGAGCAGGCTGGACCAGGGTCCTGGCGAGGCATGCATTTGCCAACCCACCTTGCTGCAGTGCATAATGATGGCTTTCATTCCCGATGTCGTCGCAGAACATACGATGCACACGTGTTGATAACGCTGTCGACCGGAGCCAACCTATTCCAGCGTCGAGTGGTCCTCGTCCTCGTAACACCGGTTTGACCTTGATGGATATTGTCAATTTCGAGAAGCTGGGACTGCGCGATCGGCGGAAGAAAACGTCCGATACCTTCACTTACGGGTGACCTCCATCGGTGACGCCGGTGATGGTAACGCAACAATGGGCCAGGGGGGAGGGCGTATATGGAATGCTAGTGATACTTATTGTGGCCGCCCTCCAATAAAAAAGCGGGGATGGTTGAGCGGATTTAGAATCCAGCGAATAACATATGAGGGCACCTCGCCCAATGGAGGAGAGGACTGGCAATTAGTAGCCGGTCCGAAACGCAACTACACAGCTTCGTCAAAGTCTACTTTTTGTTACTGGACAAGAGGGCAGTGCCACCATCCATCGGGACCAGTTGGCAACTGCCATATGAGAAGGTGATGACGGGCTGTTGAGCGCAGTCATATGATTTGTGTTAAAATGTAAGCGTTCGAGAGCGAACATCCTCGGTGGCAGCACTTGTCAGTGGCACAACTCTAGGCACGTCGTTGGCGATGGAGGATGGAGTGGGTTTTTGCCTGTGTCCCACATGACGAAAATGGCCTGCGTGTCACGGGTCGGAGCGCATCAAAGAGTGGGATGCCCTCGTACGAGTGAAATATTAGACATTGACATCAACGAGTATATCTCTGATGGGGGACATCCGGGCTGGTCAGCGCGCATGAGGCACGACCTTGATCGGGTATATGGCGGTGGTCGGCTATGATCCAACGCTAAGGCAACGGAATAGTGTGCCACAAAGCAGAGCAAATGGAAATGCGCCACAGGCTCGGGAGCTGATAGGAGGTTGTCGCAGGTTGTCGTCGGGTTGATGCGATGATACGGTGGATGACGAATACTCATATATATATGTAAAGGTTACATATGGTGCAGGTTTGAACGACTGACACGGCGTGTGATGCGTATGACAAAGAGCTCCGAGGTTTCTGCGGTGGAGCGGATGATGGAGAGAAAAAAGGGCCCAGAAGGGAATGCCTGGAAGAGTACCTGAGATGCTTATTCTTGGGAGAGAGGTTGTGAGTTTGAGAACCTTCGGTACCGATTTAACCCGATCAGGGACTGTTCCGGAGATTGAGGTTCCCATGAGAGGGAGGGAATGAGTTTAAGGTTTGGTAACCCGGGTCGAGGGAAGAGGACCTCACTGGAGTTGGACTTCCGCGTCGTTCAGGGTGGATCCGGATCAATTTCGAGAAATCGAGGGTCGCAAGCGACTTGATCGACGCTGTGCTTCTGAGGCACCCGTGAGCTCATCGAAGCTGAACACCCCAGAAAAGGCTATATTGCTTCTCCTTGGGCGAGCTGACAAGGCGTTCCTCGTCATTATCAGCCTCGCACCAGTGTGGACACGCATGCGGAACGTGAACGTGTTGGGATTAGCCGCTGGACGAGAAGCACCTGGACGTCGAGGCATGGATATGGTAAAGCACCCGGGTCGCTTGTCCGCAGTGTCTCCATGGTGGGTGAAAGCTTCTTCCGAGTCAACGGAGAGTGACTATGTAGCGATTGGTAAACCTTGTCTGACTTGGTCGTGAGTACGTATTAGGATAGCTTGCGTGGTGGGGGGGAGGGGATCACTTACGAGTGAGTCCCCGCGAAGAGTTGTCTTTGTACAACCGTTCAACGGCCCTGATCGTGAATCTGGCCGGTGCCGAGTTTGGCGTCGACATTGGAGAAGAAGGGGGCGGACGAGGGGCGGGTATTACCATAACGGGTTATGAGTTATCGTATCGCGCATGTCACGGAAATATCTCGATTCGATTACAAAACCCGGGCCTCGTCGACGTGGCCGGAGCAAAATTGTGATCCATCATTTCGCATTGCTAAATCTGCCAGCCTGCGCAGACACACGCGCACGCACACGGAGTCCTCCTCTGGACTTGTCTTCATTTGCCAATTACCCTCTCAAGTTATTTATTCCTCTTCCCCCCCTCCATCCTCGGGCCACCCTTCGTCCGGACCCAACCCCTACTACATTGCTCCTCGTCCCTCCCATCGACCACCATCTCCCCATATGACTTCCGGGCTCTTGCACGTACGTCGTCTGCCCGCCACATGTTCGTGCGACTCCACAACTCACCCTCTCTCGGCGCTTCTACAGGACCCCATGACGTCCGCTCACCCATCGTCCTCGACTGGCCCCCGCTTTCGTCCCTACGCAAGTTCAAAGCATCAAGTAACAAAGGGTCGCTACATCACCAGCAACGATTCAAGAGGCTACATGTATGTTTCCCCCGGCACTCCTGTCCACCCTACTCATCTGCCTCCCACAGCCCTGTATACGAGTACCCGCTAAACGGCCAATGGATCATGATGGACATCGACGATGGCTACATCCTTTGGACCGGTATCTGGAAAGGTTCGCCCCATTTCTCGTTCATCGTCAGTTCACCCACCTCACACATGCACATCGTATCCAGCCCTCGGTAACTCCAAGGGTGAGCAGTATCTACTCATCATGTCCCTCGTTCGCTCCGGTACTTACTCTGTCTCCCGTCTATCCATAGCCGATATCGTCAAGATGATTGACTCTCAGCCTGACCTCGCCTCCGTCATCCGTAGAGTACGGGGTGGCTATCTCAAAATTCAGGGCACTTGGATGCCTTATGAGGTGAGTGCAGGCCAAGCACCCCCCTTCCGCCGACTTGTCCTAATCCTTTTCTAGGTTGCGCTTCGTCTCTCACGACGGTGCGCGGCTTTCAATCCCAAACATGACTATTCTCTTATTTAGCATTATGCAGAGTTGCCTGGCCTATCAGAGACGATCTCGTCCCACTCTTTGGGTATGTCGTCCGTATCCATTCCGTTCATCCACCTCATATTCCAATTCACAGCCCAACTTTCCCTGCTACATGTCTCTCGCCTGACCAAGTAGGTTACGGTCAAATCGTGCCCACTGCTGCAGGGCGCCGGCGTCAGCGCCGCTCTAACCCGCTAGCGACACCCGTTTTCAGCGGGCCACAACCATCCGTGTCATCGTGGCCGGGTTCTGTTCCTGCAATGCCCGTGCCGAGTGGCCTGCACCTCAGCTCGGGTTCGTTCCATTCTTCAGACCTAGATGCACCGCCTTCCCTCGCAGACGGGTACACCTACCCGCCCCATAGATTACTTCAGCACGACGATGGCCGCCGAAGTCCGCGACAACGAGTCTACAACACCACTCCTTCTTCTTCATCAAGTTCGCCTCTCGTCCATGAGCGATCGGTGCGGTATTCGCCCTATCCTGGGTCGACAGCGATCGCGGTCCGCAAGTCATCCACATCCACGTCGGATTCCATCTCAGTGGACATCCCATCTCTCGTACTGCATGATCGAGGTGGCCCAAGCAGCAAGCTGCCAGGCGATCAAATAAAATTGCCACCCATACAGCCTCTTGCCCCTCCTCGGACGATCAACAATCCCTCCTATGCACTTCCTCCGATATCCGCCCTCGAAGACCTCCGTGGCGTATCATCTCAAGATTCCGCAGCCGTCTTGGAACGCCTCAAAAAGGATGATGAAAGGAAGGTAGACGCGGATGGGGATCACATGCACTGGTCAAGACAACGATCTGGCTCTGTATCCACAGCCGTCTCCAGGTACGCTACGCTCCATGGAATGGCTGGGCTCCATTGCCTGTTTTGATTCCTGATCATGTCCGTACAGGGCCGTGTATTCGTTTCCCACAGCGACACCGAACTCTTTGTCTGAAGGCGCACATGGAAGTTACGGACGCAGCGGCAGAATATACGATTACCCCGAGCACGATGGCTATCGTGGGAGAAGCCAGACTTTCAGAGCTTTCGCCTACGAGCACACTCCCGCTAGTAGTGGGGAGGCGGGGATAATAACCTCGCAGCTGCAAGGTTCTTCCCAAGCGTCAGAATACAAGCCTACTTCACGCTCATCCAGCCACGGTACTGACAGCAACAAATCGGCAGGCAGAAGTCCGTCGCCGTCTCTGTCATTACCAATGGCACCAACCCGGCCTTCGAAGGGTTGCCGTGATGAAAACGACTCCTCTGGATCTTCGAGACGGCCTATACGCCCATGGTAGCCTTCAAGCTTCGCTGTCTCCGTTTCATTCTTTGTTCACATGCTCTCCCATTCGTCGTCATGCTGGTCTCTTTATTTGCTTTGCAGTATGCGCTCGTCTTGCAGTTAACGCGTTATTTGTTTCTAGGTTTGCTGTGGTTGTGGTTGCTATTGTTATACCCATCGTTCCCTATGCGATGTAATGCCATTCAGTGGTGTCCGCTTTCCATTTCTTCCTCGGATATATATAAAAGTATTTCTGGCCTTCTCTGCACCAGCAGCGCTTCTCTTTGGCGGTTTTCATGCATGCACACTGTTCCTCGGTCTTTACGCCACCGTGTATAATATTCGTCATTATCTTATCCGTGATCTGGGATGCGTCTACTACGCGATAAGCGCTCCCCGTTGTAAGCAGCTACTCGGTAAAATCACTGGCCTTGAACCTCCACCGACACTACCGCGCTATGTCCCCGCCAAAAATCGAGAAGTGATTTACAGTTCATTGAAAGTAATGGATTGTTTAGTGCCCGTCCATCCTAAAGTCTCGGCACCATTCCTCGATCGATCGGAGGTCGCCAGTGTGCCCAAGGGAGTTCCAGTTAACATGTGCGAACTGACAACTCAAATCCCCATGTCATCACCGTCTGACGTATGTTATACCCAGTTTTCGTCACTTGTTAGGAAATGTGTCGCGCCCGAGACCCGTATTGAATATTTGTAAGGCGTTCATGTAGGTACACATACACATTCTTATTTTGTACACGGGAACGTTTGTCGCTCTCTTAATAGAAATGTTCTGATAATTTGGTGACCTGGCAATTTTTCCATCTGCAACAGTTGGTGATCGAAACACACAGGGGCGCATGCCGCAACCATAACAGGGATTTAAAGGAACACATCCATTTCCCACCGAGGTCATGCAGGGTCATGCACGCCATCGCTTGGCCATGACAGATACACGTGCCTGGCGACGTGGAGTACTGCCGTAAGTACCCAACGTATAAGCTGTTAAACGTCGACTCGATTGTCAATATGTGGTGTCATCGGCAGCGCGACACAGCTCTTTCTTTGTGTAAGCTCAGTGCGGTGACAAGGCAACAACTGAATGGCGGTGCGGATTCACTCCAGGCACACGTCCACCCGGCGTAAAGTGTGACCTCTCCCACACACAGTAGCCTTCGAGGGTACAAGCCGTTGGTCAGAGGATTTCTGATTTGGGGATTGGATGCTATCCTGTGATGGGTGCATGTGGCAAAGCGCACGCCCCAATGTAGAGCACATAAACGTTTGTGCACAGAGTAGCAGGCGGGTGTGCCGTTGCACAAGGAAGTATCGTGGATTGGTCATGGCAGGGAACCATCACATGCCACGCGGCGGCAGCTGTGTCACTTGTGCTGTGATCCCTTTCTCTGACATCTATTTTGTTCCTCTGCGTCGCCTTCTGCTGTCAAACGACTTATCGCCCAATGTGACGGGTCCTAAATGACGGTGTGCCAACTCAGCAGAAAAAGCGCACCACCTCATGAGGGAACCTTTTCTTCATGCAAGTTTCGGATTAAGAAGTTCATCGCTGCAAAAATGCCTGTGGGCTCAGAGATAAGGGTGGAGGTGGTAATTTTGTTGTCGGAAGCTGTTCCAGCTGGCAGTCGTCGGCATTCAGAATTCGCATTACGTTCAAGGGATAGTAGTGATACCGGGGTATGAGATCGGGAAACATCGCAGTCCGAGGGTTAACACATGAAACCCTCATCAACCGGTTAGTAATGACGATGGGTCACCAGGTGGCCACATCACACCGACAGCCACGGCCACAACATGCATGTTTCAAGTCAGTTCAGACTGGAGAATCTTTCCTGGACTAACAGGTGGGCGCGACCCATGGGGCAGATGTCCAAATAGATGCCATTAGAGCATTGAGGGGCGCGTTCGAAAATGGTCAACTAAAGGAAAGAAGGCAGAAAAGAAGTACCGAGTCATGCGACTGAAGGTCACTTTATGGATAAAGTTGCTGCAGATCGTTAAGCGGTTTACAGGGTTTGCGAATAGGACGCGATGATGACGCAACTGAGGGAGCAGGCGATGTCACAGAGGCGGCGTATCACAGCCTAACCCTAAGGGTACGGCGACCGCGAGGGTACACGGCTGAAAGGTGTATCAACGTTCCAGAGAGATTGATATATACGTACGCGCTGCCTAGTTGTTATCCAACAGCAAGCCTTGCACACGCATCCTCTAGTCTCGACATTCCAGCAACCTTGACAATCCAGCCAAAATAGTACTTCCTCACGAGTACAGACAAATTCAGCTTAGGAAGCATCAGTAGTGGAACGATGGTGGGCAGTAACTTGTTGGCTTGCAGTCCATCTCGACTTCGGAGAAGCTCCCTGGCGGCCCGCTTGGCAGGGAAAGGGAATATGTTTGACATTTTAGATGGCGAAATAATCTTGGCATCTCCGGTGTCGTGCGACTGATTAGTACATATCACAGCACGCAGACCTTGTGGGATATTCACCATCGTGATTAAAATGACTACACGACCAGCTCCTTTGCTTATCCCTGCGCCACTAACCACTCGTCCCTTACGCACATACCTACACTTCGTCGGCAGCCGTTAGGATCAAACGATAAATGACAATGGATAACAACATTTTGGCCAGGATAACCAGCACCTCTAACCACTTATGTCTTGCCTGAATGAACAGAAAGTAAGTGCCAGTGGTTGATAAGTAGTACGGAGCATTCGACATACACGGTTAGATCGAGAAAACAGGGTGCTGTCCCCTGAATCCTTGGATGTGTTACCGCAGCCCCATGATAAAAATGGTCGCAATAAAACGACAGCTTGCCATTATGATGTGGCTTCTATCGGGCCCGAACAATTCGAATTGCCTTCGTGTCAAGGCGATGAAGGCTTGAGGTTACGTGTTGGCATTGCGTGCCCACATTTTGTAAGTTGAAGACTAGAGCGAATCACAGCACTCAGCACGTTGAACACTTCTGGCTGTGAGGCGGTCAATGACGCCAAAAGGCGCCCACCTCAAAGGATTATTCCACTGAGCGTTGCAAACGAACCATCTATGCAACGTCACTTCGAGCCCCTCGACTGTCACTGAACGTGGAAGTATGCGGCGATATCAGCGTCAGCGCTAAAAGCTAAGTTCTCAGCTTCTCTCACATTGCCAAGACACGCCGATGAAACCGGAACTTACCCGTTGACGTGCGAAGTTGGGGATCGCGATGCCAGGTGGGTTGAGAGTTGGGACCAAACCAATTTAGCATATTGAGCCAATAGTAACGCATTATTTGGGGCTTATATGGGGTGTCTTTCTTGTGGGGGCATTGACAGTCTAGCCCAAAAGCCAAGCACTGCTGGAAAAAAGAACGCCTGTCTCCCTTAGTTAGAACTTAGTCCGTGACAATGGCGTAGCGGCGCTAACCTCCGTGTGGCACTTGAATGATTGGGTTTGCACTGGAACAACCGTGAAATTATCGGCTATCATGATACTTACCGTATCGGCATTGATTTTGCTAGATCTTCGGTGCGACGGTGACTTGACCTGACGACCTGGGTTGGACCGCAAGATCACCCAGCAACTCTCAGGCTCTTTCGATGACGTTTGAGAAGAGGGCGTGCGAGAAACGAATAGATTGCAAGAGGGTGAGTGGCACACAGCTTGGGTTCGATATGGTTGTACTATCATACGACAAGCAATGCACAACTTTTACAAAACTTCGAGTAACTACACAACAACACTTCTGGACTCGTTCTTGGACATTATGATGGGGACAGGTCTTGACTACAAGCTCCTGCGAAAGAAAACTGGATAACCTACACTAAAATGCGTGAACGAATGAGCCCTGGGTAATGAACAATTCTGTCACACTATGTCACGCACGGCAGGGCGCCGCCACACGCAAATCAAACTCCGCACTCGACACTAAAACTGATGCAGCGGTAAAGTGCACCGAGCTCGCCACAGCGGAATCTGAATATGCTTACATACGTGACATGAACTATCTTGGCTCGTTCACGGTCTTGCAGTATCTTGAGTATTCCTGTAGAGTTTCCCTGATATTCATCAATCTGATAAAGTGAGGCCATCCACCTCAACATGATGGAGCTCCCCTGAAAATTGCAAGTCCAATGCAAGAGCAGATCTCTGGGATCTGGGGCGAAATACTGGAAAAATGGGAGGTTCCGCTCTACTCACCTCAAAACGACCAAGCTAGTATGTTACCACAATATGTATCTTTTTTTATTAAATCACAGAATCCAGTAGAATAGACCTCTGGAAACATTCCCGTGATATTATGTTGTAAATACCATATGTGTTCCAAGCAGAAAATGTAATTGTGAATTACCTGTCCATCGTGCATTGCTTGTCACATCATATACATGATTGGCAACAATTCTTGATAGGGACACGAGAGTTGCCTAAGCAGTCGTGTGAGAACAGCAGAGGCTGGGGACGCTGCTCGAATGTCTGCACATCGTTGTGCATGCACGAACAAGCCAGGTTCCCTTATCCTGATCGACTCTTAGAGGCAATATTATGACAATACAGTAATCGCGCGTCGGAGAGGTTAGTTTGTCACACACCAGGGGGTCGGAAGGGGGGAAGACAACAAATGTTGTTCGATCGGTCTATAATCATCCATTCACTAAGAGCACAGAAACCAAGGACAAGCTGGAGGGAAGTGCACGTTGGAGTTGCATGATCGCAATTCTAACTTCTCACGACTGTTATCGGCATTCAGCAGATGGACAGGAAGACGACCTGGCGAGTAACATTCACTTGATTCTGACTTTACACTTTGGATATATTAGACAGTTACACCTGGCCACGCAGGAAACAACTGCCTTCTGTCGAATCATTAATCTGCTTGCGGGCGATAACTTGGCTACATAATACCCCCCTCAGCATATCATAGGGTAACTAATGGCAGGCAAAACCGAACGATACGTTTGGGCCATCCGCAAACAAACCACATATACCGACAGGAAAGCAAACACAAGCGGAGCCATTCAGTAGTGTGAGTCCCCTGACCACCTAGCTGTGTCTGCATGTCTCCAGTTCTTAAAGGCTAACAAAAAATCGATAAAGAAGATTCTCAAGTGTTTCGTGTCGTGAAGAAACACATACCCTATAGTCATCATCAAGGCGAAGCCAACAGTAGCAACGACCTAGCAGTAAAACCATTTTAGCAATGCCAAAATCAGTAGATGTGATTGAGCTGCCTTACGAGGGCCGCTATTATACTGGCAGGGATGCCATTCTTGAGGAAATCTATGTTCGAGAGGTATAGTCTGCCGAGATCGTCTTCCTGCGTTGCCCTGCCCGTTCATACAGAAATTCCATGTAGAGGTATCAGGGTCAGCCAAAGATGGACGAGGTGGTCGTTGTAGACGCACGCAGTTTGATTCGGGAAACCAGACACTGGCATGCCCATTCCAGTCGAGCAGACTAAAGCCGTGATAAATATAAGCAGATTCGACCGGTCGCCTCCCGGGATATTCTTCCCCACTTCTTTTGCGATCGGGACGAGGAGAACGCTGGCGATGGTGTGGCTTATGAAAGTGGAGATAACCTTGAAGAAACGTATCAGACTCCTCCACCTCTTATGTGATCTGACGAAAAAAAAGACGCACCAGTACGACGGCAGAGAGAATGAGTACAATGGTGTACAGTTGTTTACCATCAAGCATTCTATAGAGGCCTTCGTCGGCAGTGCTGAGAAGTCCGCTTGAAGTAACTCCCTTTCCGAGTGCGATCCCACCCATAGCCAAGAACACAATCGTCCACGCGAACTGCTCAAAGTCATCCTACACTAGATTTGAATCCAGATGCACGAAAGCAGCAGGCGAGGGGGGAAACGCACGAACCTTTTTGAGCACTCCCGTAGCAAAGAACGCAACAATAGGTATGATAGCAATGATACCCATATCACCAACTAAACTCTCAATCTCATGTTCGACACACCAAAGCGCGATCGTCGCCAAACAAACGAAGATGACTAAATACTGCTTTAGTGTGAACGGCTCTCTGTTTGGGCGAATAGGTTTGATCTCGATGTCTCCCTCGCCGTCTGGAGAGCGACAGGGCCGGTAGCTGACAATCAGGAGTAACCAGATGACAAGGATCGACACGACGGATACTGGTAAGGAGACGGTAAACCAACTTGCCCAGTCTAACTTGTGGTCCATGGCTTGGAGGGCAATTAGATTTTGAGGCGAGGAAATAGGTGAACTTTGTCCCCCAATGTTAGCTGCGAGCGCAATTGCCATCTGGGATCTGGTCGTGTCTAGTGCACCCTCAAAGGTAGCGTCACTCACAATTAGGCAGGGCGCGAAAGATGAATGGGCAGGTAGGGTCCGCAGGATAGGCTGTCGAGAACCAATCAGAAAGGGATCATCCACGCAGAAGGTGAAGCAATACGGACGCGAATCAAAGTGAAGCAAAGTGTCGGAGCAGCGACATTGCTAGTTCCAACTTCAGAGGCAATAAAAGAGCGTGTATATGCAAGAACTCACCTGATCCACATACTTGCGAAGCAAGAAACCCCCATGAAAGCCAAGACGACCGTGTTTGGATCTGAACCGGCGAGACTCAGAAGCCGTGTGATGAGTATGCGATCGATATTAGTCTTGCTCAGAGCGGATGAAATCGTAAATCCTCCAACCAGGAGCATGATAGTTGGAGAGAACATGACAGAGAATATCCACCTATTTCGAGGATGTCGATTGTTGGTGTGCACGGATATGTGGGACTTACTTGGTAGCCTCAGGTGCCGTCATTACGGTGCCATCGCCGGCTTTGATTACTTTGAAGAGTACGAGCAAGAAAGGTACAAAGGTGGATGTAACGAAAAGGGGTATAGCCTGTTACTGGTCAGCGAACCACATATCATTAGGGTAATAGACGCCTACCTCTGATGCCCACAGGACAGTGCTGAATACAAGTATAGCAAAACATTTGTTGGCTTCGGCATCGTCAACAACCTTTATGTTCAGTAAAGTAACGAAGACGGCGACGGCCAGGAAGAGACAAAATTGTTTGGTCGTCAGCTTGATACTGCCTAGCGGCATTCGAATGTTGACAAGCCCCTTCTCTTCATAACCCACAACCATAGCCCCTGCGATGGTGGCGTCTGTACCCAGAGCCCCACGCCGCTCTTGCCCGATCATCTGCCGCCACACGGTGTTCCGCTCCCAAGCAATATTTTCGCGCAAGTGGAGTTTTAATTCTTGGAGGGCTGCGGAAGAATCACCGCTCGTCACACATTTAGCGTAGAGGCCAATGAGTTGGTTGATCGCGCCATTAAGCTTATCCTTTGAAGCTCGTGTAAAAGGGACGGCGTCCTCGACGACGTCATGCATGTACCGGCCTTGGAGCTGAGTATATCGATGAGACATCTTCGCCATATCCCACAAATCGGCCAGACTTACATCGCTGTCCAGCACCTTGTCGTATCTATTTTTGTGACGAGTAAGTGTATGATGGGTTCAATCAGAAACATCAACGCATACTTCTTCAGTATCTTCCGGAAGCCCGAGTAGTTAAGTTCTAGATAAGACTTTAACGAAGAAAATGCAACGAAGAGATTTGTAATGCGGCGCTTGAACAAGAAGCGAACATCCCGAGCGTAGTTTGACTCGGACGTCCAAACAGATTCGTCTTCAACAGAGGCTACGCTATCTCTCATACCACGGAGTTTGTGTGCCAAAAAGCGCATTCTGCGTATCGGGGATTGGGAAGGGTTGGTTCCGCGACTTCCAGATGGTGCTCTGGAAGCTGTATTGTGGCTGGGGGGTATTGTACTGTTTTCCGTGTCTCTGGGGACGCTTTCGGTAGACGAAATGCTCCATCTGTGCATGCGCCTAGAGGCTGTCCGGGAAATTGTGGTTAAGTCCGGGAAAGAACTTAAAGGGCCTGACCTGATGTACTTCGACGGCTATACCCAGCTGAGCTCGACTTGCGGGTACGTCGCGCAGGGACGTTGTCGAAGCGGACGTGTTCACCTGGATGTTCGTCGTCTTCATCGTCGTCTTCGTCGTCTTCGCCATAATCCATGTAATGCTCTCCCCCTGTGAGGCCGGCTGAATCCTGTTCGTCGATGAGTTCTTCCAGTGCCCCGAGCTCATCAAATAACTCCTTCTCTTGATGCTCGTAGAACAAGGTGACCTTCATGAGTTCCTTGTCTAGCAATGGTACGAACAAGGCGTCTGCAGCGGACGTGGTTATATTACCATCCATAAGGGAGGTGTGTTCGTTCGCCTCCAAGTCGTTGGAGGTGCGAGTTGGTTTGTGTTGTTGTTTTTCAAGTTGGTATATATATTGCTTTAGTGCATCATAGCTACAGAATTACTCGGTCAAAACGCCAAGTCACAAGTGTTCAGCTAGAAAGCACAACGCACGCAATGTACTCGTCCCACCATTCTGCGACGGCGTTGAATTTGAGAGCAGAGCTGAGACAGGTGAGAGGGGGATTGGGCGGGCGTCAATGCTGCGGGCACATACCTAAACTTCATCGCCAACCCTTGCAACGGGTCTATTTTTCCCTGGACTTTTCTAATGGGCCGTAATGGAATTTCTTCTGCGACCCTGCTGCCGCCAAACTGCGAGGGCCCCAACCACTGAGAGGAAATCGACGACACACTGACTGGCAGGCCACGAGCGGCTCAGACGCTCGAAAAGGCACTCTTGTTATGGTTTATTTGGTAGTGGGAAGGGTTATGTAATAGGAGCATCCGCCAAATCGAGTAACTCTAAACAGAGTCGAAGCACTCAACGTCAACTACCTTGAAGCTTGAAGTTTGATGCACGCTGCAGCTCACAGACGTTCCTCGACTTACAACGTTCCTCCACCGAAGCGACTGCAATTTTATTCGAATGAATTGTTCTCAGACTCACGCAACCATGGTCAATATCAAGGACCGACTCGAAACGTCCACTTACCTCGTACTACCACGCAAGGAGGTGGCACCATCGCAAGGAGCGAAGATGGGGTGAGATGCGTCGTAGCTGGGCGAGAATGTCAGTATTGGCCTAGGGTGCTTATGATTTTCTCTTGCTTGATTCCGGTGTACTGTAGCCCTTCGGATATTGCGTTTGTCGGCACAAGACGAGTTCCTGGCCTCGGACCACAAGTCAGCTGTCGGACGTGGCGGCCACCGCATCGAGGCATCTCGGAACTTATGGGAGGGAAGTGGGCTTAAGATCGACAGTGCCAGCACGGACGTCGCATGGTGCAGTGGAAGTACGTCCTCTGTTTGTCTGCTGCTCTTACAGCTCATGTCTGCTAGGTTATAGCAACAAGATACTGACAAGCGCTCGTAATGGCGAACTCATCATGTGGGACTTAAACAAAGCAGGCAGTACTAAGTATGGTGCGTGTTCGCTCAGTCTTTCTGCGACCTCTTCATTGTTGTGTAGAGATGAAGACGAAGAACCACGTCCGCTCCATCCACAAACTTTCTTGCTCTACGATAATTCCATACTACTGTGTCACTGGCTCCTCTGACGGGGACATGCGTGTTTGGGTACGTCCTTCCGAGGTTCGGCAAATAAGCATCGCCTATCAAAGACTTGCTAGGATCTGCGCGACATGTCTCGTTCGTTGATGAGGATTCATCATCCGACCTCCGTTCGTTCTCTTGTCTTTTCACCGTGCACTTCGCTCCCGCTACAGGCTATCGTGGGCCTCGAGAACGGTTCGATGTACCGCTGGGACCTCCAAATGGGTCAACGTGGCCAGCTTGATCGTCTTCCCGTTGCGCATACAGGTGCCGTTCTCTCCTTAGACTGGTGTACTACCCCAGGAACGAGCGGAACGACCGACGATTCGAGCCCCTCTATGGGTAATAGCTGGATTGTCAGTGGAAGTTTGGATCACACCGTCAAGGTCGTCGTTTCTCCCAGTGCGGCTCGTTCCCTGTCTCACCATGAATAGGTGTGGAACCTGTCAGGGCCCGCTACTTCCTCACATGTGTCGGCTAAACCAGTTTATACACTACACCCCGCCTATCCTGTACGCCGAGTGGTTTGGCGGCCCAACCATCCCTGCGAACTGGCTGTCGTCTCAAACGCAGAGTTTGGAAGTGGTAGTGGTTCTGAGCTAATGGCAAGTCCAAGGCTTCAGAGTGCGAGTTCGGCGTTCATTTCGTCCGCAATCTCTACTACCGAACATATGGACAAAGCGAGTAAAGCTGGGACCTCTGGTGATTCCGTTGAGATATGGGATGTTCGACGAGGTTGGATTGCCAAGTGGACCGTCGATGCTAGTATCTCAGAAGGCGGGGTAACAGGTGAGCATATGATACTAAATTAATAACATGAGGAGGCACGACCATTACACAGATGCCGTATTTCGCGACTCTCACGCACTTTGGGCCCAGCACTCGTCAGGGACATTCGCGCAGGTCGATCTCAGGTCTTCAAATCGTCCTATCGATACCGTTACAAGAGTTGCGTTGTCCTGGAGTGTCAGGCATAGCACTGATGGCGCTCTCACATTTGTTACTGACAAGGCAGCCCGGTGGGAAGTGCCCTATGATGACGTGTAAGCTTTGCGGCCCAGCGATAATCATGCTTTAATGGCTTCTACAGCCACCCGAATAAACGCGCGCTACTTTCTGAACGAAAGTTGAGGGCAAAATGTCTGGGTGACGAGAGTCGCATGCCTGCCAGGCAATGCCTTGGCACATATATACGTACATCCCCGTCTGTGACATGTGAACGTGACACCTTCCTTAGACTTGCTAAGAAATATCGAGTTCCAGATAACCTGAGCCAAAGAAAAGAGGCATGTGCCCAGAACGCAGAGGCGAGTAGCAGCAACCCCCTTGTAGTTTGTAATTAACACGATATGCTTCAGGTCGCCATACAAGCTGGTCAATTTGGCTCTGCACAGGTATGGCTCGTTCTGATGTCTCTTCTCACCGATGTTGTTCCGGGCTCGTTCGTATCTTCTGTCCACCGCGTAGCTCACAAAGATGTCCACGCAATGCCACTGCCCCGATCGATCTCAGCTCCTGCTGTTGGCAGCTCGACGGTAGTATCCTACATGTCTGGCTCGACCTCGGTGCCTGTGTCTGTAAACACGACGCCGTCAGATCCCTCAGCTTCATTCCACCACGTGCATGCACAGGTGACCTCTCTACAGTCGGTTTCTCAGCTCCGTACTCCTACATGTCATAAGCAAGGGCGCCAACGTACCTCATTTACCAGCAGCACCGGTACATCTGGTTCTACTCCTGCTTCCAACAGCGGTCGTAGCTCCGCGAGTAAACACCAGTCACTTCTTGACCCGCCCCATTCCACGAAAGTCCCGCCAAACTCTCGCAGCCACACCCCCGTATCGTCAGCCACTTCATCTCCACGGCACCACAGTGTACCTCTCGGACCTGCACCTGCACCTGCGACTTCACACTCCTCGTCAGCAGCGGTGACCTCCATTACGTCCTCTCCCCTCCCAACTCAGAAGACAGCACCCAGCCCTACGCTCACAATGACGCCTCGCCGACCTTCGGTATTGGGACCAGTACCGCCGTTTGCTCATGCCCCAACGCACGTCCATACAAACACCCACTCGATGCGCGGTCGTCGGCCTTCTGTGTTTAGTCGCTCATCAGTGGTTCCAAGTGCTCAAAATGAAAGCCCAAGCGTGACGAGTAGTGGGAGTTTGCGACACGTCGGTGAAGGCGCGCTTGATGATTCGGATTCGTCAGATGAAGAATGTCAACGGGAGGAAGGCGCCGCAGCCGGGACGGGAACGGTCGTCAGGGAGAAGAACCGAAATCCTGACTTAGCTGGAGCTGGCGAGGATACGGCATTGTCTGAGAACCAGCTAATCCGCCCATCAATCGCAACAACTCGGAGCCTTAGTCTAAACAGGGGTGGTCCTATACAGCCCAGTCCATTATCGCGCCTAGCGGTTCAGCAATCGTGGCCGAACCCTTCTACAGAGGAGAAAGCTCGTACTGACTCAGACGAAGATGGAAGCCCCTCTCCATTTTCTACAGATTCCGAGGGTGCGCGCCGTTGTAGTGACGAGGAATGTGATAGAACGAAGCATCACGTTTGGAGCGCAAGGACTGGATCGATGGTGAAGATGCATCCACGGAAGACTTCACGTGTGCGACCTGGTCGTAGTCGGAGCTCGACAACTGCATCCCTCGTCGCACCAGTGCACCCCGTGTCTCCCGTAGCAGTGTTGTCGCCGGCTGGAAGTGCTGTGAATACACCGTTGTCGGCACACTTTGAGCAGAACCGCAAGAGAGAGAAGGAGCTCACGAGCCGGCTGAGCCAGAGCAGCATACAAACGGTTATTGCTCCTTCGTTAAGGGATCCAGACCCGGACATGAGGACGGGCCTGCCGGACGTGGATTCCCTCGTGCTGGAGCGGTGGAATGAAATGGGTGACCAAGAGAAGAAAGTCGTGATGGAGGAAGAAGCGAACATTCACGACGCTACATGGCAGGCAATGAGAGACACCTTGGAAGAATATGCTGATCAGGTATGGGTTTACCCTCGCTTCAAATATAGAGTAGGTAACCGCTGGAGTAGGGTGACGTCCAAATGTGTGCGATGTTGGCCATTTTTGCCGCCGGAGAACTAAGGGTAGGGTTAAGGAGGACAGTTCAATTTATTGAGGCTTATATTGGTGCGTCTTAGGAGATGATATGTCTCTTTTGTTTTCCCTTACAGAATAGTTCGCAGAAACATTGATGAGGTATCAGTTACACCACACCGCAGCGTATATCCGGAAACATGTTCAGACAGAAGACATCCGACAGACTACAGGAGTATGCATAACCCTCCGCGTATCAGCTTCCACTCATGTTCCATGTAGCTCGAAACCACAATATACACTGCCTGCGGGCGCTGCCGCAAACCAATTCTTGGATTTCGTACCTCTCCTACTTCACGAGGGGCATTTGTATTCTGTTCGTCATGTAGAGTGCCCGTGGTGCGATGTGCGATATGGTATGTACCATGGCGACTGGTGGAGCCTAACCTGTGCTTACTTGGTTGGCTTTAATGTCCGCCCCTAGTCATCTTCCGGTGCACACACTCCTTTTCCAGTGTGCTGTATGCACCCATGGTGGCCACCAAGAATGTTACCGCAGGTACTACATGGAGCGACCGATGGACCCATTACCTTCGTCCACAATGTCACGTGGAAAACTCCGGGTGACTACTGATGTGGTCGGTAGTGCGCAAGTGAATGGTAAAGGGGAGCGCTGCTTTGCCGGTCATCCCTGTGCTGCGGGGTGTGGTCACTTCTGTTGGGTGGCTGCCACGGACATTGATGGCTGAGGTCGTGCCCAGGATCTGGGAAGCTGAGCCTTCTGCTATCATATGGTTTATTGTCGCGGTTGTTATGCGTGTAGTATGGAAAATCAAGGTTGTATTCTGGAATCCAGCAGCGGCCAGCGATGAAGACGGTGGATGTCCATGAGTAAGGGCTGGTGTCATTGACTCGTCCTGCCCCATTACATTGCCAGTGTAATTATAATTAGCAGCACTCGTGACGTGTACTGCCTGCAAACAGAAGTGCAAAAGCTGAAAGTTCTCGGACATTTGCATCGTACACACCAGCATTCACTGGGGTCTTTGATCTCGTGAAACATAGAAATGATACTGCCTAAGTCGAAAGCTCACTTCTGAGCAGAACTATTATCTTATTTACCCCTTCTTGATTTGATTTCGCTTTGCTCTGCCATAGTAGCCACTTGCGCATTTTTTCAGCTGAACTGACTTCAACCTACTGGTCTGCGGGTTCCCTGTACGCCTTTGGCAGTGAGCCGCTACCGTTGGCCGTGAACTTGCTCTCTACTTTCCACTCGACGCCGAGAACCAATCCCTCACTTACATCCGAGCTCCAAAGCCCAGGTTGCAGTTTCGGTAACATATACACTTGAACGTTTAAACTCCGGATATTCAGGCGTCTCAAGCAGGTAGAGTGCCATCTACCACGTTGGGTGGGTCTCACTGAGACTGAGTGTTCCAGCGAGTGCGGTAAGTCATTACCCTGCGCGTCATCCTAACAGTACGATTGGTCAAATGAGACACGGACTGTTTGGTGATCATACCCACGACACAGATCTTGATCATGATCGTGGCACGTGGAAGTTCGTTTCCAACCGAAGCTGCATGCTTCTCGGTCAGAAAAGTGCCGAATATCCAAAGTTATAGGGTGTGCGGGGGTCATCATGTTGATGCTGTGGTTGAGTGCTGCCGGCTCACGATACGGCCAACAGCCGTGCTGTGTGACATGTGGCTACCTTGTGGTGCATCGACGTTCGTTACCGGTCCAACAATAGTTGGTATTCTTCCACTCTCTGTCTTCATGCCAGTCGCTGGTTTGGAATCATGATTCCGAGGACAATGTATCCGAGTTACCCTGTAACGAGGCATCATCAACCCGTCATCGTATGTAAAAGTCGTTTTCCGCTTTGCGAACCCCCAACCTCTATTAATGCCCTCGCTGACGTACTACCACAGCATGACCAACCACACCTCCAGTCTTCCTACTACCCAAGAACATATCGTCTTTCCTCCATGCCAGTCCTGGACACTCTGAAGCAAGAGATCCGTCAACTGCAGGAGCGAGAAGGTTTCTTACAATCGAACATCAAGCGACTACAAGAGCAGCTTAAGGACACACAGGCATCTTTGTCAGAGAAAACGATGAGGGCTACGACATTGCAGAACCACCTTGTACCGGTTTCACGTCTTCCAAACGAGATGCTACTAGCAATCTTTGAGGAGGCCGTATCGAGTCCACCAGCCGATAAAGAAATGTGGGCTCCAATTGACATTTCTCACGTCTGCCGTCGGTGGAGAGGGGTCGCGGTCAACTCTGCACGCTTGTGGAGGAATATCTGGATCATGCCCAGCGTCAATTTCCATCTCCTAGAGGCGTATGGTGCCAGAGCATCAGCATCTGGTTTCCTTGACATTCACTTCGTCGACTGGCGAGAAAGGAAAGATTTCCAGCGTTTCGATGCAGCTCTGGAGTTCATTCTTCCATCTTCTGGACGCTGGCGAAGTCTTTCTATTCGGTCCATATGCGATACGAAAGTTCAGCATCTTGCCAACAAACTCAGAAAGGACTCTCTTCCTCTACTTCGCGACTTTTCTTTCCATGCTTTGCGTCCAGGTCAGACATGCATTGATTTGTTTTCGACCAGCGACAAATGTCCGGCCCTGAAAGCGTTTGATGCCGAGAATTTTTCGCTTTCGGGGAGTTTAATAGGGAGTCGGTCGAAGATACTCCAGGTATTTTCAGGATTAACCAGTCTTACACTTAGACGACATAGCAATGACGCTAGGTCGTTGCGCATCATGATTGATTTCGCCGTTTTCCGCACTTTAGTCAACTCTATGCCAGGGTTGACGACGCTCGCTCTGCACGGGCAGCCTCTTCGATTTCGAATTGAACCCCCTGCCGAGGGTGAATCCAACCTCGTGTCGATTCCAAACCTCCAGAATCTCATACTCCATCCCAAAGTCTTGAAACCACGATACTTGCAACAAACGATCTCGAGCATTCAGGCTCCCTCACTGCGCCATTTTGAGCTCGTTTTCCCGGATTCGAAAATGTCGGGTCAAAATGTCGTCGAGCTCCTTTTCGATGCAAAGACGAAGAAACCTCGGTTTCCGCTCGTTAGCTCGGTCGTGCTCCACAACGCGACTAACTCGAGTACGGCATCGTCATTCGTTCACGCTTTCCCATATGCAGCCCACGTCACGCTCGGCGGCGTCGATGTCGGGTGCATTCCCCACGTCCTACATGCACGAGTCTACGACGCCTATCCTTATACCTATGGCTGTACCTATGATCCCCGTGCATCTTACCCCTACTGGCACTGCTTACACTTGCTTAAGCTCCGTTCCACGAAACCTGAGACTATGTGCATCGTCCGCGAGTGGAGAAGAGTTGAAAGGGAGAGAGGGCACCCTCCTCTAAGGGTGTACGTTGAGAGACCCGAGGGCAAGTGGGATCTCATGCTTATGTAGTAATGTCCCGGAATTTATGCGAGGGTTCGTCTATTCGACTTGGCAGCAGTAGTGCTAATGGTAATAAGAGAAACACGCATACGTACCCTATTCCAACGTCTTTGTCCGGGTGACGGATGTACGATGACCTCGGTTCTGTTATCTTATTTGTTTTGCGTCCCGACTATCATTGCTTGCCTGACAGTCAGAATGGGATTGGGTCAACGAAACAACATCAAAACCGACGACTCTAATACGGGAACCTGCGTATGTTTTGCAACTTCGGACCCGAAGGTAAAGTAAGCTTCGAGTACTTGATGTGCACATCTTTCTGTCGAGATCCTCCGAAGTCTTAGGGGCTCTCATGATATGTCGAACGTAACTGCTAGAACAGCCTCTCGCAATGATACCTCCGTCTTCCGATGTAGTAGGGGAGAGGGGAGGTGTGAGGAGTTGAGAGAGCTTAGTCAGCGGTGTGGTTGGGGTGACGGACGGATGTATCGTAGTTAGCACAACGAAGTCAGGTGCAAGGAGGTGGAGAAGGGCAGTCCCTCCCACTCCAACGTGGTGACGAGAGTGAGCTCGAACCCATAGCGCCGAAGTCACACGGCAAGGTAGAACCGTTGAACCGCACCGAGTTAATGCCGAACGAACACGCACACCAGAAGCGCTCAGCACTAAGCTACACAACGTTGGGTTAACCACAAACCCACTGCTGACCAACCTGCTGTCCAGACGAAACCAACCCAGAGACGGGTGGGGACGCTTCGCAGCGTGAGCAACTCCCGCAAATACGTCTCTAACACCATCACCACTCAGTACACCACTCACCGACAGCGACCTGGGACTAGTCGCCGACAGAGACTTGACGCTGGACTCACCACCAGAATATGTGTCAACGAGACCAGCTCCCCCATCCAGACCGCAGAGCCCCAACACAGATGATCATCTCTACTTAGGAATCTTCGGGACTATAAGGCCAGTGGCTTCGACAGTATACAACCCTGTTACACTGACACCACAACGACTTCTACCTACAGTACCTGGCGTACTGGCACCACAGTGCACGTCAGCACCACCCCTAACACTGGCAGTAATACCAACACCGGCACAAAGCGTACTGCGACCCAGAGCACTACATCCCACAATGGAAACCCTGAAACCATTCAAGGGAGATGAGGACGAAGTGCAAGACCTGCAAACCTTCTTGTGAATGTTCAACCGCATTATGAGACTAGCAGGGGTAACAGACGAAGGAGAAAAAATCGAAGCACTGCTGGACTACATAGTACCGCAGTCAGAAGCACAGCAGTGGTATGACAACCTAACATCGACACAGCTAGCGTCCTGGACAGAACTCAACAAGGCGTTCAACGAACGTTGGGAACTGCTGCCACGTGTGGAGAAAATGCCAGAAAAATACCAGGAGGAACTAATGGCGCTAAAGTTGGAAGAGGGAGATGTTGGAATAACAAAGGAATTGAACGGGATGAAAGCGTGGACACATGTCATATGGGCAAGGGAGGCACTGCATCTAGCAAAGGCAGCTGGTGTAGAGAGCAATGTGGGCCTAGTCAGAATTGTTCACAAAGGTCTACCGAAAATCATTTGGAAACTGACCACGCAGAAGCTTGCCACATTTGAAGATCTAACCAACGTGGTGAAAAGTCTAGACATCGAGGAGGTACAAAGGGAAAAGGAGGATGCGGACGAATGGAGAAAGGAGGAACTAGATAGGGAGAACCGAATCCTGCAGCAGCAGAAAGCATCCCTGGCAGACCTGACATCGTGCCTCCAACGACTCACAGTCCAACCACCCACCCACAATGCGCAAACACAGGCAGAGCTAACACCCAACCCCCCCACACAATACATGATACAGCAGACTCAAAACCTGACAAGCGCACAAAGTCCACTCACTGACACACAGAAGGAAACCATACGTTGTAATGTCAATACACTGCCGCACCATACAATGGACGTGATGGGGTGGAGAGCGTACCAAGCACAAGTAACGCAGTGGGGAAAGACACATGGAGAAGGCACACGAGTATCCGAAAACACACCATTCCCACTCAAACCAGGCATGGCAAGTATCTGCTCTGGAGAGTGCTACAGGTGCAGAATGCATGGCCATACCAGCAGAAACTGCCCAGTTCCTCTGGGAGATCTGATATGACTAGATGCATGGGAAACAGCATGGAGAGCACTATGCGGTAGAGCACTAGGACCTTACAACAGAGCGACAGTGGTGGACGTCAGATTAGTGGACATGGAGGAGCAGGGAAAAGAGGAAGGGTCGTTGTAATGGATGGAATGATGACCCACCAGTTCTTGAATGTACTCCGAGTATCACACGCGAGCCAGCATGTATCGAACGGAAACGACACCATCGATATATACACCATGCTTGTGCAGACGAAAGATACAATAAGTACCGAGAACAAAACCATCCCATTCGTGAACAATATCACAATACAAAGCAGCAGTGGCGAGTTAGTATGACTACACGCCCTCTTCGATGATGGAGCGATGATAAATGCAATGTGCACAACGGTGTTCGAAGCAGTCAAACATAGATTAAGGGGGTGGACTCACACATCTCAAATGCTACGAATGGCTAACGGTTCCATAATCCCAGCTACAGCCCAATGGACAGGAACAGTCCGAGTCGGAACAGTCGATGTACAAACAACGTTCATAGTGTTCAACAGTGGAGGAGGATGGGCATTCCTAGCTGGGAAACCCATGCTACAAACGCTAAGAGCAATACACAACTACTCCACAGATCAACTGACTGTTACAGACGGTGGCAGTACGATGGTCCTGAACAACAAGTACTATGACACAACGTACAAACGTATCATGGGTGACAAACGAAGAACACTAGATGTTAAGCAAACACCAGCGTCAGAAACATATGCAATAGCCCAACCAACCGACGATACGTTTACAAGGCAAATGGACCCGTTTAACCCACGGCAAGTCGAACATATTCTTAATGCAGTCACTATTGGTCACGATCTCACAGAAACTGAAAAAAACCAAGTTAAGGAGTTCATCGCGGAGTATGCAGATGTCTTTGCATGTTCAATAAAAGAAGTACTGCCAATTCCAGGGGCAGAAATAAACCTCAACATACCAGCAAATGCGTCGTTCTCAACGACAGTACGACAATGACCACTAACACCGCCACAGAAGATGTTCATGCATAAGTGGGTACAACAAATGCTGGACGCTGACATGATAGAATTGGCAGATATAGCCCACATCAAACACGTAGCACCCACGGTGCTCACACAGAAGGCACATGAAGATAAGGCAGGTCTAATGTTGGAAGACTTGCAGCACGCGCTGAACGAACAATGTGAATGGGAAGGAATCGAACCACCATTCCCGAGCACCAGCACACACAAGGAGACTGAAACAACGGCAACGGGTGCAGACAGCAAAGACACAAAGTGGAGAGTCACACAAAACTTCGGTGAGCTCAACAAGGTCACTCAAATACCACCACTATACCAGGGGGATATACAGGCAAAGCAACAGAGATTAAGTGGCCACAAGTACATCTCAATCTTCGACTTTGCATCAGGTTTCTACGCCATTACAGTACCAGATAAATGGAGACCGTACCTGGCCTTCTTTGTAGAAGGCAGAGGTTACTTCTGGTATAAGAGAATGCCGATGGGACTCACTGGAGCACCAACAATGTTCTCAGCAACAGTGACAGAAAAACTCCATGACCTGTTAGCAAATAACACAATAGAGTTGTTTGTGGACGACAGCGGGTGCAGAAGAGACACGTTCCAAGAAATGTTAGCAACACTACGGGAGGTCTTCCAGCATTTCTGCAAACTCGATCTGTCCATATCACCTCCAAAGTGCCGACTGTTCATGACGGAAATGATGTTTGCTGGAGCGACAATAAGCCAGAAAGGGGTACAACCGGACTTAGCTAAGTTAACAGCCATCATTAATTGGAAACGACCAGAAAATGCGCTGAATTTATGTTCGTTCCTAGGACTCACTAGCCACTTCCGAGACTTAATCAAAGGCTACGCTAAAATAGAGGGACCACTACGTGACTTGGTCAAACAAGCTGAAGTGCCACAACCAGTAACAAAATCAACATACCGGCAAGCAATGACCAACTACAAGCTAGCGGACAAGTGGACACCAACACACACCAAGGTGTTCATGCAGCTCAAAATAGCACTAACCAGTGAACCAACACTGCAAGCGCCGAAATATGATGGCAGTCCCTTCATAGTAACGACAGATGGATGCCAAGAAGGATTGGGAGCAGTACTGACACAACGAATACAGGTTCAAACACCTGGCAGAAAAACCGTCAACAGAACAGTTCCAATCACATTCACATCCAAATGAACCTCAATGTCTGAACACAAGTATAAGCCATTCTTACTAGAGTTCGCAGCCCTCAAATACGGGCTAGACCACTTCGCGGATATCATATGGGGTTACCCAGTGGAAGTGGAAACGGACTGTCAGGACTCAAGGACATGCTAATGAACGACAACCTGACAGCAGTACACGCGCGATGGAGGGACGGCATACTAGCACACAACATCATAGCGGTAAGGCACATTCCAGGAAAACTAAATGTAGTTGCAGATGGACTCAGTTGACAATGGGACAACACGGATCGTACGAACAATGACGGTAGTGAATGGTCAGTGAACCCAGAACCAAAGGCACTGACAGAAGTAGCAAATGACATGTTCACGATCAACCGGGTAGATGGGGAACAACAAAAGTTACAACAACGGTTCACAAATGAACCAATGTTCTTAGAGGTAATCGATGCGATACTCAATATAGACACCGCAGTGAACCCAAGGGACCGCAGCAAAGCAAGACATTGGGCGTCACAATACGTTATCGAAAACGGATGCCTCTGGAGGATATACGGACGAACAAGTGTAAGACCCTGAAGCAGAACCAAGTGCATAATTTTGTAGTGAGGACAGTCTGGACCTGTAAGAGGGAGACTCAGACTAATGAAAGGAAGTCTTTGTTGTAGTCATCTAACCTGTAAGAGGGAGACTACAGATAGTTAGTAAAGGACTGTACTGTAATGAATGGATTAAAGGTTACCTCAGACTAATGAAAGGAAGTCTGAGGTTCGAAGGAGAAAATGTTCAACCCAAGTGACGGGCATGATTATGTAAGGCTGTGCGATGATAGGTAAATATGCTAAGGTAAAAGCATCAATCTCCAACACACCCACTCATCGAAGCAGAACTTAAAATATAATGCCCATACCAAGAGAAAATGTACAGTGCTTGTCTCGTGAGAGTCCTTTGGTAAAAATGTCCGCAACTTGCTCCGTAGTTGATATATACTTGACAATGACTTCACCCTCATCGATCTTCTCACGTATGAAGTGATGACGAATAGCTATGTGCTTGGTGCGATCGTGGAACATAGCATTGCTCGTCAGTGCGATTGCAGATTGATTGTCGACGAAGAGGGGGGTAGGAAGGTTCATCAAGTTGGCATCTAACTCGCGAAGAAGTGTGCGAAGCCAGACAAGTTCTTTGGTGGCCGCAGACACAGCCATATACTCAGCCTCGGTGCTCGATAGGGCAACAGAGGATTGTTTCTTCGAGGACCAACTGATGGCGCCACCAGACAGTGTAAAGACATACCCAGTGACAGAGCATCAGTCATTTACATCGGCTGCCCAGTCAGCATCCGAGTAGCCAATCAGATAGTTTCCAGAGTCCTTCGAGTAGCGAAGTCGAGTGTCGATGGTCTTTCGAAGGTAGCGATAGACCCTTTTGAGGGCAGACCAGTGTCGGTCACCTGGGGATGCTGCGTGTCTGCTTAACATGCCCACTGCGAAGGCAATATCTGGTCGTGTAGCTAGCATAGTGTACATTAAAGCACCTAGCCCGCTTTGGTATGATCTGAGATCACACTCCGGAGATTCAAGTTTCTCGAGCTTGAGGTTCTGCTCGATGGGGGTAGCGACAGTGCGACCCTCGTGCATCCCAATCCGCTCGAGAATGGTCTCAACATAGCGTTGTTGTGAGAGCTCGATTACACCCTTGTCTCGATCACGGATAATCTCCATGCCAAGTATCCAGCGAGCTTCACCTAAGTCCGAGAGGTCGTACTCAGCAGCTAACTGCTCCTTGAGATGATCAATAGCCTTGCGGCTCTTCGAGAGGATGAGTTTATCGTCTACATAGACAGCGACAATAATGAGGATACCATTTTCGACCTTGTAGAAAAGGCTATGGTCTGCATTGCTGCGAGTGAACCCTAGGGATGTGAAAACTTCTCGAAGACGAGTATACCAGGATTTCGGAGCTTGTTTAAGTCCATACAGGGCACGGTGGAGTCTCCATACCATGTCACTCGAGTCTCAGAAACCAGGAGGGGGACGAAGGTAGACTTCTTCTTCGAGTTTACCATTTAAGAATGCGGACTTGACATCCATCTGGTGGATCTCTAGATTGTACCTGGCAGCGAGTGCGAGCAGCAAACGAATGGTCGAGAACTTAGCTACCGGTGCAAAGGTCTCTGTATAGTCCACTCCGTATACCTGCGAAAAACCCTTTGCAACGAGTCGGGCTTTATACTTATCGATGTTGCCTGATGGCCCTCGTTTGACTTTGTAGACCCATTTTGAATCAATAATTTTGCGATCGGGTGGACGCAGTACCTCCTCATACAGTCCAATCTTCACAAAGGTTCGTAGTTCCTCGGCCATTGCAGCATACCATTGGTCTACATCAGCACGACTCATGGCATCTGTGAATGTAGTTGGTTCGTTGTCGCACGAAGTGCTTGCTTGGTAAGCTGTGTGCACTTGTTGTGGCACAGCCTCATCTCCACTCCTCACCGCATCCTCACCCTCTCCGGTCACTTCCTCAGCGCTGCTGGCCTCCACACCCTCTCGCAACGGTCCAACAACGGGTAAGGTCCTTCTTTCATAGGCATTGACAAAGAATTTAGGGTCGTCATCTTGTCCAGGCTTCTTCCTTGCCCTGGAAGACCTTCTGAGGGTTGCAGGTGGTATTGGCACTGGATATGGACCTGGGGGTCGAGGCATCGCACTTGGGCGCTGCTGAGAGGTTCGAGTAGGTTTACTAGATCGCCCTGGGTGCGTTTCAACTGTTTTTGGTGCGAGGTTGTCCTCAGAGGCATTTTTTCCAACTTTAGGCATCTTTTCGGGCTCGGGGAGCGATCGGGCTTGATCCTCTTCGATCGGTGGGTCGATTAGGTCGTATCCGTCATTGGACAGGGTCTCCCAGTATCCTGGGTCGCTGTCCCCCCCATCCAGATTCTTATCACCAAGATCTGGAGTCTTTTCCTCTCGAGGTGTGTCCATCTTTGTTTCAGTGCCTTGATACTCATTCATAGGTGCTAACCTCTTTGTTCCTTTAGTCACCACATCTATCTCGACTCGGTCGAGCTTCTTCCCAGTCCCCTCATCAAAGACGACATCATGAGATTCAACAATTCGCCCACTGGCTCGATGAGCACATATGTATGCACTTTTATTCTCTGAGTATCCGAGGAAAATGCATTCGAGTGACTTCACATCAAGCTTCTGACGCTTCTCTTCAGGGATATGAGCATGTGCCGTGCATCCAAAGACTCGTAGGTGGGCAACCGAGGGCTTGTTCCCTGTGTAGGCCTCATAGGGTGTAGACTTTGATTCAAGTGACTTCGTAGGGAGACGGTTTATAATATGGGCAGCATGTAGTACTGCATCCCCCCAGTACTTGTTGGGTAGGCCTGCATCGTTGAGCATTGCACGTGCACACTTGACTATTGTGCGGTTCATCCGCTCTGCTACTCCATTCTCCTGAGGTGTGTAGGCATTTGTCTTCTCGTGGTGAATCCCTTTTACCTTCAGGTAGGCTTCGAACTCCTTTGAGGTATATTCACCACCTCCATCACTGCGAAGGTAATTTGGTGTACACCCTGTCTCGGCTTCAGCATGGGCGAAATACTCCTTGGTAAGGCCCAGGACTTCATCCTTTGTCTTGATTAACCAGACCACTAGGTGATGAGAATGCCCATCGATAAAAGTTACGAAGTAGCGATGTCCAGCTCGAGAGGTGGTCTCCATGGGTCCACAGACATCTGTGTAGGTCCTGTGCAGTACAGTCAGATTCTGCACCTCTGACTTCGTCGTTATTGGCTCGCGGTGCTGCTTGCCTTTCAGGCAGGCTTTGCATGTTGGTGAGTCATGCTCTTTTGACCCGGTTACCTCCATTCCAGCTACCAAGTCCTTCTCATCCAACCTTAGGACACTTCGGATGTTTGCATGTCCAAAGCGATGATGCCAGATGTCAAGTGTGGCTTTCGATGTAGTAGTATGAGATGCAAGTGCAGAAAGGGGTTCATTGTAGTCGAGAGCGTCAGGTGACAAGACAATGTATGCTGTATGACTGCCGGAGCTGACAGTTGCATCTAGGATATAGAGGGACTTCTGTCTGGTTGCCTGGGCGACCACTTCGTCATTTGCTAGTACTCTGCATCCTCGATTTCCGAAGGTAACTTGTAGTCCCTTTGAGGTGAGAGCAGGTACTGAGAGAAGGTTGGTATCGAGGTCTGGCACATAGTACACATCTCGAAGGATGGTAGGACTGGCTTGGCCGTTGTCTAGGTGCATGGTTACTTTGATCCTGCCCTTGCCAGTGGCTAGAATGGATCTGCCATCACCAATGATGACAGGTTGAGTCGGATTCAATTTTTGGAAGGAAACAAACCATGGGCGCTGGCAGCACATGTGTGCTGAGGCACCAGAGTCCACTACCCATTCAGATATACTTGTATCAGGACATGACTGAGCCATGAAGAGACGAAGAGGTGAGACATCATCTTCAACCTGAACTATCTTTGCTGACAGCTCCGTCTTCTCCTTAGACTTTTCCTTGTCAGTTTGTGAGGTAGACTGCGAGGTAGGCTTAGAAGCCTCGTCCGCTTTCTTTTTATAACACTCGCTCTCCAGGTGTCCAGATTTTCCACATGGCTTGTAGGTGCACTTCTTCTTCTTTTTCTTGTCTGCCGGTTTTGATTTTTTATTAGCGCTCGTTTTGGCAGCAAGTGCAGAATGGCTGGTCGAGGCCTGCCGTGACTTTTCCTTGATGAGGACTTGAGATTTAACGGTGTCGATTGTAAGCTTGTCATTCGATGACATGAGAATGGTGCGGAGGGTAGAGTATGATTGAGGTAGCGAAATTACCATCACAATTGCAACGAGTGAGTCGTCGAGGGGTTGACCGAGAGAGGCCAGTATATGGGATTTCTGATGCATCGCATTTAGCTGCGTCTCCATGGGCTGGTCATCTGCCAGTGTCCCTCGGAAGAGGTCGCCAATAATATACGCAATGCTCTGCTTCCCTTTTCCTTCATATCTATCACCTAGTTTCTTCCAGGTTGCCGCCGCAGAGGTCTCATACATGACACCACTCAGTGGTTCATCTTTGAGGGTAAGAGTTATTTGAGCGCATGCCTCTTGGTCCTTGGTTAGCCACTCCTCATATTCATCAGGGTGAGAGTTGGCATTCGGAGCAGTCATCTCGGTGCCAGCAACTACGTTCCAGAGGTTTCGAACTGACAGTACTTTTTTCATACGAAATTTCCACATCTGAAAATTCGAGCCATCATTTGCGAGTGCTTCTATGTCGTATAGTCTGCTGGATGCATGTGCTACTTTGGCACTTCCAGAGGCTGATGCACTTGCGGATGGTCTGGCCCTTGTTGGAGACCCAGTAGGTCCAGCTGTTGAGATGGAGTGTGCGGAAGTCGATGACATTTCCTGTAGCTAGTAGTGGTACCACTTTATTCGAGTTTGAATTAAGTTAGAGCTCGGGGCTCATAACCTTTTGTAGTGAGGACAGTCCGGACCTGTAAGAGGGAGACTCAGACTAATGAAAGGAAGTCTTTGTTGTAGTCATCTAACCTGTAAGAGGGAGACTACAGATAGTTAGTAAAGGACTGTACTGTAATGAATGGATTAAAGGTTACCTCAGACTAATGAAAGGAAGTCTGAGGTTCGAAGGAGAAAATGTTCAACCCAAGTGACGAGCATGATTATGTAAGGCTGTGCGATGATAGGTAAATATGCTAAGGTAAAAGCATCAATCTCCAACACATAATGCATGAAGAAGCAGAACGGCATGCATATATGATGCACTGCATGGGAGGGCACTGGGGACGTGACGCGGTAAAGATAGCGTTAACGGACAAGTACTTCTCACCCAAACTCAACGTGTCCATCATGAATGCAATAATGAAATGCGCTAAGTGCAAAAATTTTGGACCGACACACATACACTCACTCCTCGAACCAGTTACACGCAGGCACCCGTTTGAACTCCTTGTAGGTGATTACCTAAGCATGCCACAAGGGAAGGGTGGTTACCACACACTGGGGCTGTTCTTAGACACGTTCTCACAACACGTATGGGTCACGAAATTCAAAACGGCTGGCACAGCAAAAACAACTGTTGATAGCCTATCAACAATATTCAATACATATATGGCACCAGAAACGTTCATGATGGATGGTGGAAGACACTTTGACAATCATGCAGTAAAGGAACTTTGCGCTAAGTGGTCATGCAAACATTATGTAGTAGCAGCATACTCACCATGGGTCAACGGCCTAGTAGAAGGCACAAACAAACTACTGCTACACGTACTCAAAAGGTTATGCACACCGGAAGTAGGGGAAGACAACAACGACCCAGCATGATGGGAGAACCTACCACAAACATGGCCAGACCACTTAGAGGACGCAGTACGAGCGTTGAACAACCGTATCTTACTGGCCCTCAAACACACCCTGAAAGAATTGCTGCTCAGCCTCGTAGTGGACACAAAACGCACGAGACCAGAGGATAGCGTTACACTGGTAGACGCCATTCAAGCATCAGCACATGTAGCGTACGCAGAGCAGCAACGTCTAGACGGGTATGATGAAATCATATGGCATGCACTCAAATGTAAACGTACATTTGACAAGAGTCACAAAACAGCACCCAGGAGAAGTAGTCTTCCACAGAGGACAACTAGTACAAGTCTATCGAAGTGATACTGACTACACATTCAAAACAGATCAAAAGTTAATACCGAAGTGGTCGGTACCACACCGTGTAACGGAACGAATACAGAACACATACAAACTAGAAACCCAATGGGGGGTACAGCTGCCAGGGGAATTCAGCGCAAGGCGACTGCGGGCATTCAAACCAAGACCAGGTACAAAACTACACGAGGAGCAAGAAGCATACATGAAGGGCATCAATGAGGGGAATGGCAGACGGGTTGAGGCAGAGATGGGGAGAGCAGATGAACAGGAGGAAGAACATCGGTGGGCAAACAAAGACAGCGACAAGGACGCCACCAGTTCTTTTTTAGGGGAGCACATGTAGTAGGGGAGAGGGGAGGTGTGAGGAGTTGAGAGAGCTTAGTCAGCAGTGTGGTTGGGGCGACAGACGGATGTATCGTAGTTAGCACAACGAAGTCAGGTGCAAGGAGGTGGAGAAGGGCAGTCCCTCCCACTCCACCGAGAAGATGTTGGGGGGCTTCACGTTGCGCAGGGGAGTTGCTACTGACGTTGTCCTCCCATAACTCACACCTGCCGACCGGACCCCCCAATGCAGACATTATGGCCAACCGATCCAATGCCGCGCGGGCCACGCTTTCCTAGGTGAATATCATTTTGCTTTCGTACCGCGAGAAAACCCGTCATGCCCCAAGGTGGTGGGAAACCCATTCATACCCGGCCGAGAGCATATAATCACATCATGCCCTATCTTCGAAAGCAAACACGGCACCCTACGCGCCGCCTCAGAAGATCTTATCCTAACAGATCTGCTGAGAATGGAAAAGGGAATCGAAGCTCTCATCGATTTCCTAAATGAAACGCGCGCAACGTCTAAGAAAGCGAACAGAGCCAATTCCCAGCCACACCGAGCGACGACCATCCTTGCCATCGGAGTACCATCACATTCTTCAATATGTTTATAATTTCACACTATCAAGCTGCATGCATAGTATCATACTTACCGTACAAGTCATCCTTGAACTATACGTCTTCCCTTCTCAGCTGCCTTTAGGTAGTATATAGCTCGCAATATATTATACTACGTGCCAATAGGCACGGCGTCTTAGTAGTAGTCTACTTGTTGCAGTTTAAAAATATAGAAATTCTCTCTCTCCTGTAACTCAGCCCTACGCGACGCCTATGGTGCTGAAACCACCGGCACAATTTCTGTGCGGTGACCTTGAGGAACGGGCAGACGGGCCAGACACCAGGCAATTTGAAGAGAGCTCTTGGTAGCCGAAGATAATGTGCAGCTTTCCTGTGTGTTGGTAGCCCTCTGAAACTCGGTAAGCTGTGCCTTGAGAGGTGACAACTACAAGCTACCGCATCTTCAAATTCAGCAGGAAAATTCGGCGTGTATCAGAGCGTCCTGTAGAGAACCTAGTTGACCGTACGCATGCGTCGTCAAGGCCAAGCGCTAAGCTCTGATCAGTCTCGAGCAGTATGTGATGTTTTACTCGTACTTGGACAGATTGTCTGTCTCCGCTATAGGCATGTGACACATTGCCATGTTCCTGTTTCCTTGATGTGGCTCCTTAGTACTTCACCCGTAGACACGCGTCCACCTCAGGTCCTGAAAACTCGCCTTTCGGACTGTCTACTGTATGTGAGCCCGACCTCAAGGCCAGTTGCTAGAGGAGTCAAAGGAATGGCCAAATTCTCGCGAAATATCATAGCGGGACGGGACAGGACTGACGGAACTGTTTTATTTGTGCGCGATTATTTGCTTTTGTTTGCAGTACGGCCTTCTGTTCTCGTATAAAAGCGACATCCGTCTCCTCTCCGACCTAGCTTCGCCTCTTAACTCTAGTATCTAACCCGCTCTCTTCTTTTGCGCGATGCCCAGCAAGGGTAGCGGAAACACTGGTTACTCCTACACTGGGAGTGGCACCAACAGCAAGGTGAGGGTACTCTCCTATCCGCGATGCCGTCGTCAACAATGGTGTCCTCATTTCCAACAGGGCAACCATTGGTGCTCGCGTGACTATGGTACTTCCGGTACTGGGTACCACTACTCTAACAAGTAGGCGTTGTGTTACTTCTGACCACGTTGAGCCAGTATGTTTGACGATGCTTCAACCTCAGCGACGATAGCTATTACTACAGCAATCCTAATGGATCGACATATTACAATACGGGAGATGGCTACTCCAAGTACACTTCTCCCAGCGGTGATGTGTACAAGTCGTATGGTTCTTCTAAGTAGGAAGTGTGGGTGGGCATGATCATGGATCACGTACTGCAGAGCAAAAGCACGTCTGAAATGAAATTGTCAAGATAAGATAAACATTCACTCCTGACTTGGTCTCATTTGAATTGGCGAAGATAGAAAATGAAAATTACATAATGGACATGCTAACACCGTGGATGGTCGACACCACGCATTTATAGAATTCACGGCGGAAACTCGTCAATATTGATAGGAATGTTTTCTATTCTTTACCTCTAGATTGGCCTTGTTACGTTGCACAGCATCTGAAAGACGGCTGAGTTACAGCATGCGCTTCCTACAGTTTTTTGAATTGGTTGAGTGCTCGGCAAGCGTTGTTACTCAGTGCTAAGCGATCAAAGAGCTGCTCTTTGAGCGCTTAGCTTTCACTGATGCCATGTTAGACCATTGCAAGTCGGACTGATACTATTGGTTTGAGCAACTACGCAGGAGGAGTGTGCAGTCTACTGGCCTCTCGGGACATCAAGGACCTTGGATTGAATTTATTCGGCGGATACCTCCGGCTACTAGTGTTGCGGCCGCATGGGGAGGGGAGACACTCTAGGCACCCGTGGCCGGTTCCGTTTGACCTCCAACTCTGAAGGAGACGCTATTCTGTCTACGACTCGTCGTGGTCGGCAGGAAACTGAGGGAAGAGCGTTCCCTGGGATCAAGGTGCGCATCGCGGAATAGCGGGTTTCAAAGGTATCCCTGCCTGCCTTCTACGATACCTCAGAGCAGCAGCAGCAACTCTAGCTACTCCTAAAAGTAGCCATCCCGTTTCTTCCGTTCGTGGTGAGCCACTGTATCTGATTTCTCGATGGTATTAGGCATTGGGGCTACAGCTTTAATTTACAGCGACGCCAGCGAATCTACGCACTACAAGCACACCTTTTCTATGGGGTCGGTTTGCGAGCCCTCCGTATCGATAGCGAGCAGTAGACACTTGCAACTAAAAAGGAAAGGAAGGGAGCTTGTGTAGCACTTCTATTCGGTTCGGGTGCTCATGAAATGGCTTCGATCAACCTTGGCTTTCGTCCTTTTCCGCCGTGCTAAGCTGATACTTGCTCCTCGTGATGGGTTGCATTCGTCCGTTTGTTTTTCTTTTCGTCGTCATACCCTACAGTCTTGCTAGCGTCACAGTATATGGCCAGATACCACTTGGACAGGCAACCCAATCCGCTTCCGCTGCTACTTACACTGCACCCGCTTTTTACGACACGACTGTCCTCAATCCACCACCCGTGCCTCCGAACCTCTCCACCCAGCTATACCTTTCTGTCCCTGCAACATCGAATAATGTATCCCTCAGTCAACCCCTCAAAGGCTCGTTCCTGGGCTTCTCCATCGAGTTCAGTGTCATATCTCAAGTTTGTATGTCTTCGCCTGCCCTCTTCGTTCTGTGAACCACTCATCCTCGTATTTCTGACTCAGTCGGAAAAAACACGTAGGTCTTCCACATGTTGGCTCGTCTACAAGTTGACTGACCCGCTTGGTCAGGTCCTTCATCCAAGTCCCCTTTTTGAACCTGATGTCCAACATCCGCCAACGTGCAGGCGAAGTACGCATCCGTGTCGGTGGAAACACGCAAGAAACGGCCTCCCTCGTTGATTCGCTCCCAGACGGCGACATGGCTTTGAAGGAACCTAGCAATCTCAATGATCCAGTGCGTCTAATCCACCTGCATATCCTTTTCTCATGCCGACGTCATGGGCCGGGCGCTCACCGCTTATGTTTTTTCCTGCGCACCTACCCTTGTCGTGGGGTCACGCGTAAAGACGTCCACGCCCGCACTACGCTATACCGCCGATGCACTTTATATGCTAGGAAATATTTCCTCGTTAGTGGATGTCAAGTGGTTCCTTGGTACGTCCCACTGGCAACAAGTTGGATGGACCTGCGCCCCGTAAAGTCGTTGTTGACTCAAAATCAGGCATACCATTTAATGATACCACCAATCTCCGTCTCCAGATTGCGGAGGTAGGAGAGACAGTTCTGGACTCGGGTGGATATCTGCTCGGTTTCCAAGTCGGAAACGAAGTACGTACGCATCCATGCCTTGTTCTATGTGATTTCACCACGCTCGCATCCGTAGCCCGACTTGTACGCCGCGCACGGTGTCCGTCCATCGACATACAGTCCCTATGACTATTTTGGCGAATTCGGAATCCTCGTGGATGCCGTGGACAGTGACAATTCTATACCTGTCAAGAGTAACCTTGTCGTGCCCTCCGTTTCTGGGACTTGGACGCCCGAAGATGTCTTCAATACTGGTATCGTTAACTCGTATGATAGTTCATTGGGATATCTGGCAGTCGAACATTACCCCACCGACAACTGTTACGCCCAGTATGGGATCGGATCCCCAGTCGATCCACAAACAGTATTCCCAGACTATCTCAACCACACCTCGGCTATTTCCCTCGTCGCACCATACCTCAATGCATCGTCATATGCTGCTAGCGTAAGTAAGCCTTTCGTGATGATGGAAACGAATACGGCAAGCTGTGGTGGGTTTCCTGGGGTAAGCGATAGTTTTGGAGCGGCGATGTGGGCAGTGGATTACGCGTTGCAGATGGGAGCGGTGGGGTTCTGGGGAGCAATGTTACACGTGGGTGGGCAAGACGATTACTATAATGTAAGTGCCCGTCTCGCCCGCCTGGTGCTGTGGTATGATGCTGATCCTGACGTGGTCGTGGAATTGGGATGGCGATGGTAGCCGTTTACACGTGGGTTTCTTTTGCCACATGCTTTGTCATCGTTTATTTAGTCTCGTCCAGCGCCTCCGACGAACCAATCTTCCTATCACCAATGGACAGTCGGTTCCGTATTCTACTCCTCCGTCTTCGTCGCCGAAGCCCTTGGACCCAGCGGGAACGCTCGACTTGTCGATCTTACTAACGCATTAACTTCGCCCTCCGACGCGACGACGCCACCCGTGACTTCGATATACACGCCAGCATATGCAGTATATGAGAACGGTGCACCTGCACGGTTGGTCGTGTTTAATTTTGTTACGGATACGACCGGGTCGAGTACCGTTCAATTTACGTTTGAGCTTGGAGGAGGGAGTGTACCTGGGAGTGTACAGGTGAAGTATGTGATTAATTGATCTGGGGTGTTGAAAGTGGATACCGATCGAACTCCTCCGTTTACCCTTTAAACAGGTACTTGCTTGCACCGTCTGTTTCAAACAAGGATAATATTACATGGGCGGGTCAAGTAAGCGTCGTTTCACGTCCTTCCGATAATTTCATCAGTTTCTTTTTAACCTCACTCACTGCTCGCATACACACCAGACTTTTGGCTCGACGTTTGGGTCTGATGGGCGGTTCCAAGGCTTACCCTATACCACAACCATTCCGTGTTCCACCTCCACTAACTCCTGCACGGTTCCTCTCCCTGCACCTTGTATCGCATTGATCTTTCTCACCTCGTCAGCCTACGCGGAAAGCAGTCCTTCTACGACAGTTACATTCGCAACGACGGCTGTTACGCAGACGTGGAACACGGCGACGATTGATCCGACGGCGTTGGCGACCAGTAATGGGTTGTCGGGGAAAGAGAGAGATCAGTTGGCGAGTACAAGCAGAGAAAATGGGGCAGCACCGGCGGTGGCCGGGATAAAGGTGGGACTGGGACTGTTGGGCGTGGTCGTGGGAGCCTGGTTTGGGGGAGGAACGTGGTCATGATCTTGGATTGATCATACTTGGCTGTGATCCGACGTTTGAACACAGCACGAAGATATGATACGATTTCAATTTAGAACTCTGACGCGTTATGGATGTACTTTACACCCCTCTAATGTTTCTATTTGTCTCGATGTTTTTTGGGCGTTATACATAAACTACAGGAGACGATAATTACGGGTGCAGGAGAAGAGACGTTTACTCATCGCGCCTATGTATTTATCTGTCGACGACTGGGTATAGTGGCATACGGTCATCCTTGCAGACCAGGGAATGAACAGGTAGGCAGTTGTCTCCACCGCAACCACCCCCGCGCGTTTGTCCTCGTGCACAAGTACTAGCGACAGAAAACGTCCAGCTAGAACTTCCGTCTTCATCCGTGGCATCACAAATGCATCGAGGGATAGTCCGTTCAAGTACATATATGCGCGAAAAAAGTTGCGTCGTTTGGATGTATGCGTTACCTTGCAAGGTTTTCAAGCGGTGCGACAGAGTGATGTATTAACTGCCACGTTCCTAGGCGTTTCCGTGGACGATTAGAGTACCCCAAACTTCAGCCGTCCTTACTCCTTGTCGTGGCGTCGCGACCTCTATGGGCTCCGCAATCCGTCAAGATTCTGTTGTACTTGGAAGAGATTAATGAGAGGGATACACCAATGGCCTGCAGTGGTCAACAATCAGCCAAGTCGGTCAAGTACGATGGGGACAGGGAATGAACAATCTGCGATAGCATCGGCCAAGATCTGAACTACTAATGCGGCGCAGATGACTCCATACATTACTAATCAGCAGCACAACTTTGGATGCCAGGAACTCCACCGATACACGGACATTAGTAGCGGTTGGGGAGATAAGTCCACATGATGTGACGATAGCCCAAGAATAGTTTGGGAAAACGCTGGTTACTATCCCAACACAGTTCTCCCCCCTCACTGCCCTAATAATTGTCCTTGTTCCTTTGCTGCGTAACTCTGAGCACGTCCCAGTATCGTTGCGCCCAGCACACCAATGACACTTACGTACCCGTTGATGAGCAGCAGGAGTATAGTGGTGAGGTATGATCGTTCTATCGTGATACAAACTATCTGAGCAATGTTGAAGAGGACCGGGAAGACAAAATTGGCACAAGAGATGAGGAAGATATTGCGGATCAAATGGACCATGGTGGAGCCTTGATGTTCGTTACAGCGAGTGGGATGATGGGCGAGCCGGAACATGCGATGCATGAATGAGCAAGCGAAAGAGGAGTTAGAGAAGTGTAGGAGGAAAGAACAGTACATGTGTGTGCGCGACATACCCGATCTAAACTTGGATATCTTGGAGTCATGAGCGTGCAGCTTGTATAGGAAGAAACCACACGAGTACCTGTTGGTTGTCGAAGCCGTCAGTCCTATACTCATAGTATATAACGGCACGACTTACGTGTTATCGATGACTTGTAATGCCCATTCGCAGGTGACAAACGGATTCCGAAACCAATCGGTAACAGGCCCGTGCGTTGCATAACTGACGTAGTAGCCATGAAGGAACAATGACTGAGCCTGCATTGACAGATCCGTGAATTCCTAAGTGGGATAGTGGGCGTACCAGGCACACGAGTCGCCCGCACTTGACAAGTATAGGAACGGCCAACACTTTTGCCAGCAGAGGTAGCGGCGTCGAGCGTATCGGATAAAATGCCAAGACACGCAGGAGAAGAATCGAGTCATAGAATAAGGGAGAACCAAGAGCAAAGAGCGCGAAAGTGAAACATATGCTAAGAGGGGTTTCCGGCGCAAAAGGCTCCAAGAAACTTGATCCGTTCAAGTAGCCGTTTAAGATACCTGTCACGAGTGCGACCAGGATTGCAATGACGTTGAGCTTGAAAACCAGAAGACTGCGTAACTCAGGCGTCGAGAAAGCGAATAGTACAGCAAGTAACGTTAACAGACAGCCGCAGAAGGGTACGACGGCGATCACGAGAACGTATTGAGGTCGGGTTGCGTCGACGAACTCCGTTATGATGGCTTGGATTTCGGACGATTCAGACATCTTTGCGTCGCTAGCCTGGTCTCCAAGATCCTGTGGGAGTGGATAGTGTCCAGTAGCGACCTTCCGCCGTCTTATAATACATTGAAGTCGCAATAACAAGGGAATACACGCCCAGTTGGATTCAATTAGATCGGGACGGAGATCTACGATGGACTCGTCAAATTCGACTATGAGGCTATGCGTACCTTCGGCTTGGGAGGCCACGCACCTTGTGTTCATCATGATAGAGAAGATTTCTGGTCAATGAGACCACAGCGCCGAAGATTCATCTTCTGGCCTGGTAGCTAGAAGACGCCCTTCCCATCGAATCTCTGGTGTCCCCCACGGAGCCAGTTGTGCGGCATGAATGGAGCCACTGAGTCCAACGGTGCTAACTCGTGCGGAGAGTATTAAACTTGGGGCAGTGGCTGCATAGTTCTCTCGGTAGCATTGCAAGACACGTAGCTTGCGGTTCGCGAGTTACCGAGGGGGGAATGAAGAAGTGTAAGAGGTAAAGCCCGTGCCTATAGACATCAGTACACTACTATGCAAAAGAGACGGTTGTTCTTCCGTACAGGAATCGAAGAGAGCAATCTACCATCCTATAAACTATGCCTTGCAAAACACATCCCGGACACTTGGAAAGTAGGTGGTGGGTGGTCGACTTGGAACTCTTAGCTGGGGAGTTGGAGCGGGTCGGATGTCCCACGGAAGTTGAGTCACTGACCGGAGCATCCCATCCGTTGTTGACGGCTTTGGGCCCAGCGAAGGAACCATGAGAAATCTCCAACCGTGGAAAGCCCCCTACGAGTTCTAACTCGGGAACGACTTCTCTTCCTATGGTGGACCGCCACCCCCACTGCGTTGGTGAGCTCATTCATAACATCGAGCGGCGACTGCAAGTGATACCTGCCTACCTTGCACTGGTAACTTGTTACGAGCATCAACGATATTTGCTTTTGTTTCGCTGATCTGCGCTTCGATGTTCCAGAGGTGCGGTGCGGCTACTACTTGGTGTGGACATCCAGGACACGTCGCAATTTACATCAGGGGCGCGTGAGTCCTTAACATGGAGATCAGACGACGGGCTGTCCTCGCGGAGGTTATGTGCGTGTAGCGAGCGTTTTACTAGGCACTGTGCTCGTCACTAGGCATGAGGCCAAAGCTGATGACAGGGCTGGGGATCGCACGTCTTGATCACCTGGGATCCTGCAAGCTGCAGCTCCGGCATTGATAGTGCTAGACGTACATGGAGGGTTGAGGTCGGGTAAACGTTTCTGCTCTACCCAAGACTGTGCGACTATTTACCCGGCACTACTAGTACATCCGGTTGTCCTGGCATAGTCTTCTTGGCCGCCCTGGAAAGCACCCGGAAGTCTGGTGGCCTTTGCAGGTACATACATATACTTACTTGAACATCCATTCCTGAACTCGATGTATGTACTGATCGTGAATATCTCTATCACCCTGTACACAAATCATTGCCAAGTAACACCACAAGCAAGCGCAATTAGCTATCCATGTATCCTACACAGCATCATGAAGTCTAAGCAGCACATTTCTCGACGTGTCGTCGAGCGAGGGAGCCATGATGTAATGATACATCATCAACGAGATGACCAGTGGTACCAAGTGGTAACCGATGGTAACCGGCGGTACCCGAGCGGTTCTGACTGGTCCTGATGCCAGCCCATCCCTCTGATGATGGGTCGGTTCTCAAGCGGCGCGGAAGACATCTTCGTATATTATGTCACCGGAACGAGGACTCGCAGCAATGTGAGAAAGCGTTCCGGTACGGACGACGATGCCTTCCGGAACCCCCTTCTCGAAGTCCAACGAATCCTGGTGTGTAGACAGATAAGGCCCACATGACGTGATGGTAGGTAAACCTGGAATAGTTTGAGAAAATGTTGATTCGCAGTTGCACCCCGAACACCGTTTCCTCGCTGCAGTGCCTGGTTGGCCCTCTTTATCTTCTTGTGTATAGCTCTGGGCGCGTGCCCATATCGTTGCGCCCAGTACACCAATGACACTCACGTACCCGTTGATGAGTACCAGGAGTGTAATGGTCAGGTATGACCTATCCGCCGTGATCAAAACGATTTGGGCAACGTTGAACAGGACCGGGAAGACGAAGTTGGCACAGGAGATGAGGAAGATGTTGCGGATCAGATGGACCATGGCGGAGCCTTGGCGTTCGATAAGGCGTGGAAGGTTACCCGGCGCCAACATGAGGGGTATGGGCGAATAAACGTAACCGTCAAAATAACGTCGGAAGAACGAAGGACAGTGAAAGTGAGGGTGGGCAGCATACCTGATCCGAACTTGGATATCGCGGAGCCACGGATGTACAGCTTATAAAGAAAGAAACCGCAGGAGTACCTGTGGAATGTTGAGGGTCGACCCTGTGCAATTGAAAAGGGGAGCTGCTTACATGTTATCGGTGACTTGCAACACCCATTCGCTCGTGACGTACGGATTCCGGAACCAATTGGTAACGGGCCCGTTTTCCACAGAACTGACGTAGTAGCCATGAAGGAACAACGACTGGGCTTGGATTGACACATCTGCAGATTCCCGAGTAGGATAGTAGACATACCAGACACACGAGTCTCCCGCACTTGACAAGTATAGGAACGGCCAACACTTTTACCAACGTACGCAGTGGTGTCGACCGTGTCGGATAGAATGCCAGGACACGTAGGAGGAGAATCGAGTCATAAAATAAGGGAGAGCAAAGAGCAAAGAACGCGAACGTGAAACTTAAGCTCAGGGTGGGGCCTGATGCAAAAGGCTCTAAGAGTACTAGCGTGTTAATGTAGCCAATTAGGATACCCGTCACAAGTGCGACCAGGATTGCGATGACATTGAGCTTGAAGACCAAAAGGCTGCGTGACGCAGGTGACGAGAAGGCGAACAGGATTGCTAATAGTGTCAATAGACAACCACAGAAGGGTGCGACAGCGACCACGAGAACGTATTGGGGTCGAACTGCGTCGATGAACTCCGTTATGATGACTTGAAAAATTTCGGACTGGTCAGACATCCTTTTGTCGCCGACTTGGTCGCCAGAATCTTGTGGGGGTAGATGGTGACCAGAAAGTAAATTAATAAAAAATGACCGAGGGCTCGGCAAAGCGGGGGAAACACGGCGAGTAAGGTCCGATGAGAATAGAACGGAGGGTTTATGACAAACTCGAGCTTCGTTCGAATGTGACCATGAGGCTGTGTATGTACCTTCGGCCACGCACCTGTGTTCATCATGATGTCTACAGAAGACTCCTTCGAGCCAGATGAATGTAATCTTAAAGGGACAAGCCCAGAAAAAATATCACATGGAATCCTTGGTGAAGCCAATTTCGGGGTCAATAAAAAGCCGGCGTCCCGGATGGTGCAACGCGCAAAGTTTCATAAAGCTTCGACTTTCAAAGGCCATATAGCCCGACAGACCACCGGCTTGGATCATGCGGCACTCCGGCAGAAGACGGGATGGAGTGTACTCACTAGCCATCTTCGCTTTAGCCTTGATGGGGGGCTCAAACAGTCGACTGGAGTTGATTGCCCCTCAACTGGTCCGAGTGTGTACCGGGCTAGCCAGGTCAGTGATGCGCAGATAAAGTTGTCTGGTTTTCGTACTTACCTGCGTGGTTCTTTCTCCATCCTCCATTATCTACTGGCAATGCCATTTCGACGTTGAACTTCGGGTTTGTTTGCTTGGCGCGATCGCCTATACTGCCGCAAGCTGACTAATCCTGGCAACCATCATGGAGGCTGAAGCGCTGATGGCTCTTGCCAAGCCGCAACGCGATGCTCGGCGCTGCGCTTCTTATCTGATTTTCTGTAAAGGACTGATTCGTCACGCGTCGTGCTCACAGCTTGCAGGGGATTGGTGGAAGATGCCCCTTTCGTTGAGGGGTTTGGACACTTGACGAGCGCACTTCCAGGCAGTAGCGATCTTCAACGTGCCTCAGATTCGTCGCATGGCACACCTATGATGATATCATGTAGTGTCCATAACTATCCTAAACTGATCGGTGATCATCATATCCGGCTTCTGTTGCGTATGAAAGTATACGCGCGGACTGAGTTCAGGCACCGTTCCTCGATCTTGTTTGTTCTCCAGAGTGTATGGACCACTTGCTGGAACTTTACTTAGCCACGGCACTCACCCCTTAACTAAATCGTGGGCGCTTTGCTTACCACCCGGCTTTTCATAAACCTGTTTTCCATTGGAATCTAAAGGAGCTAGGGACCAAAAGATGTTTTACAACGTGTCCTCCGCAAGCTGTAGCTGTTTCAGCTACGGTTCTGAGAAATAAGTTGTCATTGAAACAACGAGTGTAAGAGAGCTCATCCACTAGGTAAATTCAGGTGAAGGCATTGTTGTTCCTTTTTCAATATTGTTGTTATTAACTGCCGGTTTCACAGAAGGTTGATTGTACACCCAGACTGTGGTCATTTCTGTCCTGGGGCAGCAATGGTCTCCTGTATCTCAGATTAGTATTTTAGTCCAACTCTGAACTGACTTAGCCAGCCTTGCCTACCTGTCATACTTTCAGACTCTCATTTGCTTCAGCATCAGACAGTTACAACCAGTGAGTTGACCAGCATGTGAAATGAGTAGTGATTCATGATGAGCACAATGGCCATTGCTTGATAAACCATATGGTGCCCAGGCTGTAGTGTCATTTTAATGCATCAGTTGACTGTAATTGTAGCACAGGTGTGATGCAAGAATACTATTGTCCATACATAAAATGTGATGCATCAATAATGCCACATAGTGATGCATCAATAATGCCACATAGTGATGCATCAATAATGCCACATAGTGATGCATCAATTTGAACCAACTATATGATGCATCACTCTCTGTGGTTATAATTCCAGGCAGCCCAAATCTGGCATGGCCGTTTGGTTATACCAATCGCCAAGTGGATCTCCGCCTTCATGCGCCCCTAGGCGGTCCGCAGGCTTTCCCCACCGACACACCACCATGGCGTGCTTCTTGTCACTTCTCCCTTACCTCATCTTTTCTACATGCTTACCCCTTATTTACTGCTATCCCCTTTTTGCATTAAGTATATATAGACTTGCCTGCCTTGGGTGGGCACGGCCGGCCTTCCCGTTCGGGCAGGTCACCTGCAAATTTCTCACACTAAGTATATATAGACTTGCCTGCCCTGGTTGTTCGTTACGCTTGTTCCCATTCCCACGCATTTTCGCAGTCGACCTCCCTTCATCGACCGCTCAGTAAATCCCAGCGCAGGCCTTTTCCTCTCTGTTCCTCATCTACTTCATCCTCGATACTTGGCTGATCCGGTATGACGGTTTTTCCCCCATTTCTTGTTTCATTACTTACCCATCTAGGCTCGCATGTCAACCTGTGTGTCTGCCTGTTCCTTCCTCGACTCCCTCATTAATTTAGGAGGGCACGATTTGGTGGGAAAGGGAAGATGCGTTGTTCATAATTGTTCCTGGTGGGTTCATCTCATACTCATTCTGTGGTGTACAATAATTGCGAGCAGTAGACTTCTAGAACTGCCAACTTTGCTCTTCGTTCAGACACCCGAAGAGAACCTCCAAGTTGACATTCTACAGTCGTTTGTGAAAATAAGGAGAGTAGCAGAATTCTTGTGAGCGGGCCATGAACTCTACCTGACGAGGCAGTATAGCAGGCTAGCTCGGAACCGGTGAGAGACCCTTATCGCAATGCCCAACCACCCTATCAGCAGTGATCTGAAGATCTACCCCCTCTCTATGGAACCTAGCCTTACGTCGAAGTATCATTACTTTCTTTCCCGGCAGTGTTACAAGATAGTCATAGACACGTCAACAGTTGTCGTGCAAGGACCCGTACTTAATGCTGCTGGAGGCTTTTTCGCCCAGCTTGATTACTATCTGAGTTTCCATAAGATGTACTATCGTCATGAATGCATGATGTTCCATTTGCGTAGCCTATGATTAATCACACATGGGCGCCATGGTGGAGCCTTTTGGTAGACGAGTTAGGTAGTCGGATGTAGACGATTATGAATAAGGCTCAACACCAGCATCAAGTATAGACTTAGGTATACCGAACCAGTTGTGCTACACCAGTATCAAAATCTGAAAGAATTCAATTCTGCGTTGCGCTCCAGCGGTTCAAACAAGTGTAGAACACGATACTGAGGCTAAACTAATGTAGTGCTAAGCCGTACCCATACGCGCTTTCCTGTCCAAACTTAGCAAAGAGTGTGGTGAATATATCACAAACGTACTTAGATTTCAGGTGCCCGGCAGTCATGGAAGAGGGAGAGCGTTTCTTGCCAGAGGGATTTGAGCCAATGGCATTCATAAGCTCTTCTCGTGTAGACTTCTTCGGGACACGGGTGGAACGCCACATGTCCACCGCGCTAGATCCCGGAGCTTGTTGCGTGTTTTTACTACATGAGCCATCCATCCCTTGCTTGGACACAGACTGCTTACCCCTCAGATCAGTACGTTGGTCCTCTTGGATGTCCTTACTTGCGGACGTCACATCGACTGGACATTCGGCGACGTTCGGTGGAGCTGGAGACGGGTGGTTGCAAGGCAACGAAGAGATTGCATCTGCCATGGCGGCTGAAAATGACCCAGCGGTAAAGTTGAAGTGTGGCGCTGGGTCCTCGAAATTCTGGGAGGTCCTAATCGCAGTATCGATCAGAGGGAAGTCAGGTGTAAATGACGTGGACGGTATGTCGGACTGGATATTATGCATGTCTGAGTTGGGCACTGGACCATCAGGTAAGGTCCCGAACGACGAAGAGAAATCCGCGTCAAATCCAAAGGTGTTGAAGCCCTCGGCCAAAATATCATCCAGTGAGAAGTTTGTAACACTGCTACAGGGAGTTCCACATCCTGACGAACCCCAGTCCAGCAACAGTGTATTCTCATTCACATTCTCCCAGTTGTCAGTAACACCGGTAATCACGGGTGGACAATGACTCGTCTGCTAGAAAGTCAAGCTTCAGTAGCAAACAGCGACGCATCCCATGGTCGACTTACGGCTGGATAGTCTTCCTTTCCACTCATGCCGGAGGGTGTAAGCCCTGATGTAAGACCCGCGATCTAAAGAACTGATGCATCAAAAGACTGTGTGATGCATTAGTGATGCCTACTTGCCATGTCGTGATTGCCTGTGCGGGCTTGCGTAAGTTCGGAAGTGCGACCAACAACCTGAGCGACTGATGCATCAGAAAATATATTGATGCATCGATTGCACCGACCGTGTCGTGACTGTTTACCGCAGGTGATGCACCATTGACATCATTAACATTATAAAGGCTCTCTGTATCATCGTGTCCCCTTGTCGTATCACACGTCCCACGTTCCCTCCCCTCAAGGTCCATTTCCCTCCTACTCGACTCATCAGTGTCATTTTTGGAATAGTCATGATTGCTGGGGTCCACGCTACTTGAAGAACCGCTGGCATTGTTTGCGGGAGACTTCCGCCGGTCCGGTGCTAGATGATAAGTGAGAGTCAAATTACTAGAACCGGTGAGGTGGATATGTACTTACGATAAACAAGCTCTGCAAAATCAATGAACGCGGCTAAGACATCCTTGTCTAGTGCCGGATATATCATAGAGAAGTCATTTCCCTCCGTAGTCTTTCCGATATGGTAGCTAGACATAATAGCGGTCAGAGATTTTCCTACACTGCTAGAAGAATGCGACTCACCTCGTAGCTGATATATTCCAGTTATTTTTGGGGTTTGGGCCCGCACATAGATATGAAACGATGAACCCGGTCCTGCGATGAATCAATTCTCCGACACGCTCAAGAAGAATTGGTAAATCTTCGATGTTTCTTCGGTAGGAATGTCAGCACAGGGAAAGTGTTCATTATTCTATACGTACCATAAAATCTTCTCCGGGTCGGTCTCCTCAGTCATCGACTGAGATATATGCCTTTCCTGCTCCATGTAAAGTTTTTCTACAGCCAGTTTAACGTCATTTGTTTCAGTGGAAAGCAGCTTCTTCGAGAGTCTGCGCGTCATAGCAAGGCGAGCACTTGAAGTGTCTTCAACATTGCCGGCTTGAATTTCGGCATCTAACGCCGGTTTGATCCGCTCCTTGTAATAATTTTTTGAGTATATTTCCGATCGAGCAAGAGCTCGCCTTTTTTTCGGATCTGCTAAGCCTACAAGGATACTATTTTGTTTCTGGACAGAGCGGTTGGTCCGAGAGGCATTCGTGCGCCATCGAAACCAACTACGGATTTTCTGTATGCAAAGTGGGGCTCGTCAGCGAAATGAAAGAGGACAAAAAGAACTGCTTACATTTTTGCGTGCCAGAATGGCATTATTAACCGTCGTCGACTGCTCCGCTGTTAACTCTTGATCCAAAGGGACATCGGGATAAGAAGCCAGCCTCTCCGGCCACTGCTTGAACCAAGTCTCGAAACACGACGGCCAGAATAAAGAGTAGTTCTTCAGTTCGCTTATTTCTTGATACTTTGGTAGTTTCCCCATCAACCACGCCAGCTGGTCTGGTGTGGTCCATCCATGATTCGGCATAGCAAATGCCCGTGATGATGGGAAATGTGCCAGGCAGAGAAAAAAGAAAAGATGTAGAGTGAAAAAAAAAAAAGACCTAGAAACGACCTAAACTACTCACCGGGTCGCCTCCCACGCATAGGGCTCGATACGGTACCTCTCCAATAATCTACATAGGTTTTCTGCATTTGTATCGGCAGGGGAAAGGTAGGAATGAGTTGACAGGCCGCGAGCGAGAAGCTTGAGGCCTACACGTCATCGGTGACCCCACATAGATGCCGTGTTCCCTAATGCAGATACGTGCACGCATGTGAATAAAGTAGCATAGTTTAGTGGACGGACTTGAAGGCCATGAAAGTGGAGGTCGACGTCTCACCAGTATCATGAACGGAAATCATTTGCCTAGCAAGTTTGATTGATCTAGGACGATTCACATCTTGCATTGAGGGACTTACTTTATAGCAATCTGAAACGATCCGATCACTTTGACTTCCGAGCTCATTCTGGAGCAGATGGTAGCGACTGCATCAGAGATGCTCGGGCTTGATTAGTTCGATTCAGGCCTGCAGGTTGCGGCGCTGGGACATTAATAGTGACGGAGACCAAAGTGATGGAGCTAACCGATGTGAGGAACTTCCTAGTGTTTCAAGCTGAAGATGCGAGTCAACAGTAAGTGTGCTGAACGCCAGGCACTAAGTGCCGCATTGCTGGATCGTCGAACGAGGCTACTCCAAGCGTGCCTCGTGCACCGCATTCATGAATCATAAGCGACACGTGTCTTACTTGCATTAGCCTACCGGTGAAGTCTACCGGTCTCTACGCTGCTCGTATCCAAAACTTCACTGCAGGTATGGCACATTAGTGCTATAATGCTATTAGTACCCAAGCATCGTATGTATCGTGCAACGAGTGCCAAGTTTTGCTGACAAATCAGCGGTGACTACCTGACGCATCTTGCTAGTCACTACTGATACACTAATAACCTACCGGTGGAGTCTACCTATATTTGCTCGGAAGATACGAGATAGAGAGAGTATCTGTATTTATATACCGCAACAAGTAGACTACTACTAAGACGCAGTGCCTTGCGGCACATAGAGTAAGAGGTAACTTATGTACTACCTGATGGTAAGACAAATGGAGGCGAATAGTGTACAGTAAGCTTGTGGTATATGTAGGGTAGTGGCGACATAAGTAAATCAATGGTATATCGATGGCATTATTCTGATGGTGAGGGCAGCTGTAGGTCGGTGCGGTTGGGGTTGGCTCTATTGAGTTTCTTGAATGCATCCGTCTCATTGAGGAGCTCGATAAGTGCTTCGATTCCTTTCTCTGTTCCTAGAAGGTCCGTTATGACAAGATCTTCTGAGGCAGAATGTAGTATGTCACGTTTGCTCTCATATATGGGGCATGATGCAATCACATGTTCGCGTGTTTGGAAAGGTTCGCCGCACTCGGAAGATACGAGACCACTCCATACCAGTCGTCACCACCCTGCTACTTTACAAGTATGTACTATAAACTATCCGTTTTGCCTTCAACTTACCAGTAGGCAATATACTGAAGTTACCTCTTTACTCTACGTGCCCCAAGGCACTGCATCTTAGTGGTATGTATTCTACTTGTTGCGGTATATGAATATAGATATTCTCTCTCTACCGGTATTTGCGCTGCTTGTATCCGAAACTCACTTCATCGCAGGTGTGGCACATTGGTTCCCAAGGATCGTATGTATCGTGCAATGAACATTGCCAAGCTTCGCCGACAAACTACATGCTGCGCCTGCTTGCTAGTAACGATATTCTCCTCGGAAGTCTCGTCTGCGCCAGTCTCCGATATCGTGATTTATCACAAACCACTCCACCTCTGTTCACATCCGATTCGACGTCAGTCTTAGTGCAGAGAGGGTTGTAAGCTGAGCGTACTTTCATTAAGATTCTTTGTTCGGAACTAACTAATACCATGTATGCAGCACATTGATTGATTTACCGTGGTGTCTAACCCATTCATATCTATGTTTTTACGTCCGCCATGCCCTCGCATTCTTTTGTCGTAGGTACAAGAAATTCAAATGCTTGTATATGTGCAGGAAACAGGCGTGAAATGTATCCTTGGGACGAAGCTTTCGCGCGCCCATACCAACTTACAGCACGTCATGTTTCTTAGCTTCAGGTGTGCCTTTGCGCTGAAGTGGGCATCCATTCCTGAGGATGGTTTTTGAGACTTAGTGAGTGCGTCCATCTAATTATCAAGAGGGCAATTGTGAATCATGATTGCGGCACACAAGAAATTGCGAGGTACAAAAGTAACATATTGATTATGGCTAACCACCTTCACAGCAAGCAGGACTCGCCCAGTTTGATGGAATTCATCATGCGTCGGACACCATCTTCGACAGTCAGCACACCTACATAGCAGGAGCCTCTGACGCCAATGACATAAGGCGCCGTTCTTGGCCTGAGTGGAGCCCTCAGTACAACCAAGGACTCGCAAAATTTACCTGTACTTACCATTCTGCAAGAATGCCGATGCGGGTCCCCTTGGTGACCAGATAGAATGGTCCATTTGCGTCAGGACCAGGAACATCAAAATAGACGCCTTTGTAAACCTGCTGCCAGCGCTTTTCTCCTTTGGCTGTTTCGAGAACGAAAGTTCGGAGCTCAGGGTTTCCAACCACTGCAAACGGCCGAAGAGTTTCAGGGACTACTTCAAAGCAGGAGAGAGTGGAAGACGTGATTTTAAGATTGTTACTGAACGCAGTGGTAAATGCCGATGATCCAGATTTCGAGGTGGAGGGAGCCGACAGAGGGGAATTATCGGGTGCAGTGGCGGAAGTGGCAGGAACAGCAGTGGGAATGACTCGAGCTGCCGGGAGGCTGTGGGCGCTGATTGCAGCCTGCTTATACTTCGTGTGAATCTCCCTAGAATGACCAGACCGCTTAGAGTGGGTAGACGACAAAGGTGCGGGGGTGTAGAGGGAAGTTGGGTAGAACGTCTGGATCTGAGGAGAAGCAGAGTCGTGGGAGGACAGAGGGGAAACTGGAAAAGAAACTGGCGAAGACGGGGGCGTGCCAAATAACGAAGGGCGAGCCCAGGCCCGAATTTCCTGAATCGCGGCATCGGCAGTCGTTTGATTGAGGGAGAGCCCGGACAAAAAAGCGATCAAGTCAGCTGGATCAAATGTGAGTAACGGAAAGGTAGGAAGAGGGACACTTACATAAAACAACGGAGTCGACATCATTATCACCTCTACGCTCGTTCAGCTTGTTTGGAGAAGACATTTTCAGACGAGAGGGATGGATAAGAAGAGAAAAAGGAATGTTGACGGTGGACGTCCAAACCCGCGCTTTTTCTAGGCCAGGGAGGGGACGAACTCCATTAGGGGTGCTTCTGAAATCATTTGAAGGAAGAAACGATGATGACATCGTCCGCTGCACATCAGTAAGTAATTTCCTTAACGAAGGGTTAGCATAAACAGTGTGAGAGGCATTCGCACCTCCTCGGAGAACAGCGTTCTTCTTTCGTTAGAAAATTCTCCTCGCGGGACGATATGGCGGATGGGAATGGTAGGACTTGTGCTTGTTTGGAGGAAAGTTCAGATAATTACCTAAGTCCGCGCTAACGACCTATCGATCAAGCCCCCTCGACCTCCAACCGTACCTCACCGTTTTCCCAAGTTTACACGTGCTTGTGGTTGCGCACCAGAATGTAGACGGTGGGCTGATTGACGGGATACAAGATGCCTTTTCGATGTCTGGTGAGTAGTCAATCCATTGCCCAGCCAATATCTGAAGTTAAAACTGGCCTCGTTTTACAGATTCAACTCGTAACGCCCGCACTGCAAAACGCGCGGTAGTGGTACGACAATGGAGTAAAAAACTGATATCCACCCTGAACTTCCGCACCCGAGAGAGTATCGCTCTGCACAAAAATCCTCGCCATCACCATTCAAAGTTCGTTGTGAGTGGTGCAACGATCTCGGGGCCAACGTACACGAAGAAGTTTATCTTGACATATTCGACGAGCTCTGTTGATGTCGAAGATATCCCCGTTCCTGAGATCCCTCAGTGCACGGATTCTCTGTCAGATGAGCTATTACCTGATATCCCTCGATGCCCGAGAGGTGCCGGAGTAAGTATATGCCATTCTACCATTGAGTTAGGATTAAATGACAGCTATTGCAGGATCATCCATTACTCGTGTGGCATTCAGAATTCCAGGAGATATATTTGCAAGAGTTACTACGGTTAGAAGGGAGAGGGGATTGTGTCGACGTATGTGCAGAATGTAACACTAATTCACCACTCTATTGTTGTAGGGATTGTTTTGGGGGCCGGATGTTGTGTCAAGAGTGCGCTGTTCTGGGTCATGCACTCACACCACTCCACTGCTTGGAGGTATTTTTTAAATCTCTTTTTTAGTTGTGCCCGAGACTCACGCACGACAGTGCTGGAATGGTACTTTCTTCCAGAAGACGTCTTTGAAAAGCCTTGGACTGCGCATTCAGCTAGGACATGCCCCTGGCCAGACATGTGGTAACCCCAAACGCGCTTTCAATGACGACTTTACGGTCTTAGACAGTCACGGGATCCATGCTGTCGCTATAGACTATTGTGACTGCGAGTCTGCGAAGAGTCTAGTCCAGCAACTTCTGCGAGTCTCGTGGTTTCCGGCAACAACTGTCAACCCTCGTTCTGCGACAACATTTCGTCTCTTACAAGAGTTCCAGCTTCTTTCTTTCGAGTCGAAGGTGTCGGCATACGAATTCTACCACTCTCTGGCCCGCAACAGCGACAATAATGGTGTCCTTGATATAAAAGTGAGTTCCGTTTACTGTAGTCATTGGTAAATTAAGAAATCGCATTTGTGCAGGGCCGTTACGAGTCCTTCATTCGTTCCGTCCGTGAATGGCGTCACCTCAAGATGCTCAAATGGAGCGGTCGTGGTCATGATCCAGCTGGAATTGTCAATACATCATCTGGGGAATGCGCGGTCCTATGCCCTGCATGTCCCCACCCTGGGATAAACTTGCCGGATGGCTGGGAGAGTAGCCCGCCTCACAGAAAGTATGTATATTGTTCGTTCTTGTCGTCTATCTCTGCTGATACTGCCAGTAGATGGTTATATGCAGATTTTGTCGCTATCGATGCCAATTTTCGTCTCAAGCGAAAGCATGTCTCAAGCGATGCAATAGACCCTAGCCTTAGTGACGGTTGGGGATACTTCGTGGAGGATAGTCAGTACAGAACCTTCCTTAACGAACGTCGGCATGACATCCAAGAGGTATGGACTTCATGTTTCAATATCTTGTGAGTGTGTGGACTAATATTTTGCAGAAGAGCACTTGTTCTAGCCATAACGCTGTCAATATGGCTGACACCAAATCCAGTCAGGGGCTTGCCACAACTGGAGTCAGTTCAATCGTCTGCGTGCGTCACAATTTCAAGTATCCCAATGGGGTCGTCGATCTAGAAAAGGGTGAAAGGTATGCCTTGGCTAGCGTATACCAGGATAGGACTGATGCGATCGAACGTAGATATGCTAACATGGACTATGCCTTCTTTTCTGCCATGCGGCACTCGTCCTGCAATGTTCTTAATGTATCGTACGACATCGCTTGTCAGTGGCATAAAAATCTCTGGGCTCGGATGCTGGCATTCCCGCCTGCTTTGCAGCTTCAACACACCATTATGAATACCCATTTTTTTGTCCCCAAATTCCATCTTCCAGCACACATTGCCAAGTGTCATACACTTTACTCGTTCAATTTTTTACCTGGTGTCGGTCGCACTGATGGTGAAGCTCCTGAAAGGGGCTGGTCTAGCATCAACCCAGTGGCTTCAAGTACGAAGGAAATGGGGCCTGGTTCCCGCCGTGACACGTTAGACGATTATTTTGGTGACTGGAACTGGAAGAAGTTGACTGGTTTAGGTGAGTGAATTACCCCAGTACTCTTATTCATTGTCTTGAGAGACCTTGTAGGTGCTATACTGCTGCGCAAACTCAAGGATGCTATATGCGAAAGTGCGGAGTACCAGGCAGTTCTTCAGGAGCTTGAAGATGCCCTGATGCATGATGAGCCAAAGGCTTTTGCAGAATGGAAGGAAGAAGTATACGCCTGGGAGGCAGACCCTTCAAAGACAAATCCCTTTGATCCAAAAGTCGAAAGTGCGTGTGATGTCCATCAGCGGTCACCGCTTTGCACTCATGTCTCCCCTAGCCCTCACGCAAGCTGCCATCCACCTACAGCTTGCGAGGGATGATGTACAAGCACTTAGAGATGGAACTCAGGTTATCTTGCACGACAATGTTTCTCCCAGCATGTTGATTGCAAGTGGGCTTGACCTGGAGGAGCAACAGTACGTCTGCCTTCGTCTGGGGTCTAGTTGCATATCTCACTCTTTCTAGACGTCGTCTTAGTTTGGATAAAGCATCCTTAGGCTTACATGTCTCAGACCGTCAGGAGGGGTTGGTATTCCATAAAATTAGTTCACTTCAACGCCGCATAGATTTGTGGACAGCCATCCAACAACTGTACATGCCAGTTGTCAGTATTATTCGCCAACGCCTCTCTACCACAAGCTTGGGAACGGACCAACCAGAAGACTACGCGCTCTGCCTACCGTCTGCTGTTGTGGCCGCGTCCGGTACCTGTGATAAGATGTTAATGGAGCATGAGTGGAAGCTTCGTCATGCCCAAGCTCATGATGCACTTCATTCTCTCCGCCAGACCCTACGTTATCGATCGTATATCCTCAAGTTCAAGGACCGACACCTCACTGGTCAGGGTGCAAATACCCGTGCTTGTGCCACTCTGAAGAAGATTGAGGCCAAAATTACTATCGTTACACAGCGGTACCAGGCAGCCCATGCTGCACTCTGCTCTCTTGTGCCTTACATCAATAAAACTGGATGGCAGGCAACTCTCCGCTCACTCAGACCTGATGACATTCACTCGATGACAGACATGCTGGGTATGGAGACAGAAGGCACTCGAACGTTTTCGTGGATCTGGAAGGTCCACGGTGCCTCCAGGGACGAAGGTGACCGGGATGGGTCTCTTGATGCGATGCGTATCGAATGGTGCAAAGCGAGGGCCCGTGCAAACCGGTGGACAGAAGAAGTCGAGTTGCTGATGGAGGAGATGCGACGGACTGATCAATTTCTCAAATGGCATGCAAGCTGGTGGACAGAGCGCATAAATATACTTCCTGTCACTGACAATTCCCTAGCAGAAGGGCTGATTGCGTATGCACACCGCCAAGCATCTCTTCGTCACTCCCTCAAAGATCGTTTTCACTCTATGTGGTCGTCAACACTTGCTGGTACAAATTATCTTGGCTTTTCTACATCATTCACACAGTCCTTAAGCCAAGAAAGTGGTGTTTATATAACTGCTGACGCTACCATTACCTAGCTTGTAATTCCATACTGTCGCGCACAGTGAATGATGAGAAAGAACATTTTGCCTTAAGTACGTCAAGGATAGATCTGATCTGACGGCACAACAATGTGGGGAAATGCAGTAATGTGTGGGGGAAAACGGCAGCATGGGGTAAATACGGCAGTGCGTCACTGCTGGCGGGATGCAATTACGTGCAGGCGGGATGTCAGTGGCGGCATCACAGTTGGTAGGGACCGGACTTGTCAAAAGAAGTAATTATATGCAGGCGGCTTGCTGGCACGGCAGCATCACTCTGATAACACGGCGAAGCGCAGCTGCCAAAAGAGGATAGTAATGAAAACTTATGCATCATGCACCACTCTCGCTGCATCAGTAATGCATCACTTGTGCATCAATACAAACCACACTGCATGGAAGTGCTGTCTGACAAAGTTAGTGATCTTGCATCACAGGTGTGCTAAATGGTAAGGTATAATGCATCAATTGGACAGGTAGTGGTGTGGTGCCAAGGTGATGAGAGTGGTAGATGAAAGTAAGGGCATTAATGTAGAAAAGGGCCAAGGCAGCCTCAATAGTGACTCAACTACTTATATATTAGATGTACCTGTAGGCAGCTACAGGGGACTAGTAAGTAGGAAACTACTAAATAATAAGTAGACTCACCCTCAGTAGTGACTCAACTACTGAGGGTACAGTACCAAAATGTACTCTAAGTGTATGCTCTAGGTGCTTATGTAATCAATAGAAATGTGTACCAAAATAGATATCACACAGGGGTGATTCAATTGCTGATAGCCAATAGTGCAGTAGGCTGCATGATGGTCAACACTTTGAAGCATGAACTTAGGTCTTGGGCAGATGTTGTTGGAAGGGGTTTCATGTTTCTCTATGCTTCATATTGCAGACTTTGACTTCACAGCGCTGACACTTATTGTGATCATGTGATGCATACATTGTTATGCCACGGGTTGCCTGAAGCACCTAATAAAGGTGTAGCAATGTAAGAGTGGTATAATAAAACTAAATCGCAAGTCACTTGAAGCACTGAAGAATGGTGTAGTGACTATGAAGCAAAATAGCATGGTACTTCAGTGCATGAAGACTTTGAGCACCCTTGGCTCGCACACTTGTATCACCAAAGAATGGAGATAAATGGGCGAGTTTGCAAAGTAGCAAAAAGTTAAAGGAATACAGTGGTATCATATCTCTATATATACCATAGCTGCATAGGGCCTGGGGCCTGAGAGAGACAGTGTCCATGGCCCACTATAAACAGGCACGTAGCATGTACAGTAAGGAAGGGACATGGGCACAACACGATTAAGGTAGATGGAGACGAGATGTAAGGTACATACAGATCTTGGGACCAATAGGAGTGAGTACACGAAGTGGGCTCGCGATGGAACGGCAACAATGCGCAGCAAAGCACAGCTATGGTACAAATGGGTCGCAGACACAAGAACGAGTCAATGAAGAAAAGTGGGACACGGACATATGTAGGATGGAGACATAAGCCCGTTGAAGGGCATACAACATATCTTGATAAGGAGTTGGGGTTGTGCCCAACAGAAGGAAGACAGCAGGTGACCGATCAGAGATTGATCACCAGAGATAAAGTCCAGCAGGCTGGTGTTTAAGAATAACCCAGATGCTGATAAGGATTGCGACCATGCTGCAGCCTACAATGACAAGGATAGCAGGGCCAAAGGCACATATCCATAGCTCCAGCCTGGAAATAGAAGGAGCCGGGTCGAGGCATAACATACATACATATGTATGGACTCCTTTTCTCTCTTTCTTTCTTTTCCTCAGCATGTTGTCAGACAGCTGAGGTATGTTCATGATACGTACAATGGACAGGTGACTGACAGTTTATGGTAGCAACTCTGTTCTTAGGTTAGTGTTGTATGAATAGTAGCATGTTGTCAAATGGCTGAGCAACTCTGTTCTTAGTTGCTTACAGGTTATGAGCCCCAAGCTCACTGCATAGAGGGCAAGCTCAGGTCATTGGCAACTAGAACAGATGAGACAACACAGTGGAACTTTGGTGCACAAGAGATATGACACATATATATGCGTTTACAGCCTGTGCTATGGGGAAATTCGAGAATATACTGGAGTTACAAGGAATGGAGAACTACTACAAATGGCATTGACAGACTGAGCAGCTGCTCCTTGGACAGGGAGTATACAATCACATTAGCAACAGGATGAACCCATTCAACTATGTGAAGTATGCCTCAACTTGCCCATGTCCACTCATCCTGACTGCACCCACAGTGGCAGAACAGGAAGCCATGAAGGTATGGTTCAAAGATGATGGTTTGGCAAAGTTGATTGTTTTAAGAAAAATAAGCTTGTCTGTCCTGATGCTAATTCCCGATGACGTCGGTATAACAGCGAGGGAAGTATGGAACACACTCACTGAGGTTTATGATTGAGCTGATGTCTCCTTGCAATTTTCTCTGTGTGCACAGATCTCCATGCTTCAGATGAAGGGTGCCACAGATGCTGAGAGGTACATGGCATTGCATGTACACACAAATGACAGATTGGCTCACATGGGAGCAAAACCATCAGATGCAGATGCCATATATGTGCTTCTATGAGGCTTACCAAGGAGTGGGATCTGGCCTGTCATTTGTAAGAATATAGAAACAGAGTTGGAGCAAAGTGAACAGTCAGCATGAGCTGGCATCTTCATGTCAGTGCCAATTGCTTCACAGTCAGCATGGCCACTGTCAGCAAGTACACCCATAACACCTCAAAATCCATTCACTCCAGTGGCACAGTTCACAAATCCTTTCCTCACTCCACCTCAGCATCCCACACAGTATGGGCAGCAGGCAGCGTCTCCTGGAGTCAGAGCATATACCTTCAAACATGCAGCTCAGACAATCATTAGGGAGGCTGTACAGATTATGAACAAGGGTTCCACACCTGGCCCAGGATTGGAGTATGCAAGTGCGGCAGTCCTGGCAGGACATGGGGAGATCAACCCAACCACTGGGCTGAGGAAGACCAAGAATAATCCAAGTGGGACTGCTTGTACCACACCTATTTGTCTAGGTCGAAAGTGGGTTGATCATGATTGGAGTAACTGCTATCAGCCAGGGGGTGGGAAGGTGGACAAGGAGGTGGATGAGGTCTTTCCAGAACATCAGGTCAATCTGATTATAACAGAACAGTCTCATCTGTCCATCAGAAGTGATAAACAACATGACCTGAGTCAGCCTGGCTATGACATGTCCATCCCACCAGCGATGTGTGAGGAGGTGATGAAACATTCAGATTGCACAGGATGGAAGGAAGCGATGGATAGAGAGCTGAAGACAATGGAGGAGATGGGAGTATGGAGACTTGTGGAGCCACCAGCAGGTCGAAAACTCATGGGAAATTGATGGGTGTTTGAGTTCAGGCCAGTGGACCTAAAGGGAGGCTCAAAGTACAAGGCACATCTTGTTGCACAGGGGTTCTCACAGGTGCCAGGTGTTGACTTTCATCAAACTTATGCACCAATTGCAAGACAGGCATCCATAAAGCTGCTCATAGCACTAGTGGCACAAAATGATTGGGAACTGGACTGCTTTGATGCAGAGAGGGCATTTCTTCATGGGAAACTCATGGAGGAGATCTACATGAAACAGCCATGCAGGTTTGAGCAGTACAGCAAGGCTGGAGTACTCCTTGCCTGTCTACTTCTGTGCTCTCTTTATGGACTCAAACAGGCCACATTTGATTGGTACATCACTCTGTGCAGTCTGCTTGAGGAACTCTGTTTCTCCAGGTCAGATGTTGACCTCATGGTGTTCTTCTTCGATAAGACTGGGAAGGATGGATGAAGGATAATATGCATCATAGTCTGGCATGTCGATGATGGTTTGGGTGGTTGTAACTGCAGGTATTTTCTTGACTGGGTGAAAGGGCAGATTGGTGAGCACTTTGGCATCAGCAACTTGGGACCTGTCTTGTTGTACCTGGGGATTGAGATCAAGAGAAGACAGGAGACACGTGAGGCCTGGATACACCAGGAGTCATATATTGATCACATCTGTGAGGAGTATGGGCTCAGAGAGGCAAACCCAGTGTCACTCCTGATGGATCCAAATCAACCTTTTGGACAGGACATGGATGTATATCCTGACATTGCTGACCTGGAGCATGTGTACAGAAAGATTGTAGGCAAGTTAACTTACCTCACAACATGTGGTTGCCCAGACATAGTGCAGGTGGTACAGCACCTAGTGCAGCAGTGTGCATTGGCAGAGCCATGTCACTTCACTGTGGAGAAACGTCTGATCTGGTATCTCAAGGGAACAAAATCTCTTTGAGTTTACTATGGAAACCCAAATGTTAACCATGCACCTCATGCTTACAGTGACTCAGACTGGGCAACATGCTCAACAGATCATGTCTCTGTCATGGGTTTTGTTTGGTTCTTTTACAGAGGACCAGCAGCTCACATGTTGAAGAAACAACATATGCTAGCACTTTTGTCCACTGAGGTGGAGTACATGGCACTCGCCACATGTGTACAGGAGGGCCTCTGGCTGCAGTCAATGCTACAGTCTCTACACCAAACGTTCTCCTTGCCCTTCATCATTCATGCAGACAACACAGGTGTGCTACCTCTTTCTTCTAATCCACTCAACCATCCACACACTAAGCACATTGACATCCAGTATCACTTTCTTCATGAACACATCATGAAAAGAGAGTTTTCTCCCAGCTGGATCCCAACTCATCAGAACGTCACAGATCTCCTCACAAAGCCACTTGCTTGCATCTCATTTCAGGGTCATCAAACAAGTTTGTCACTGGTTGTAGGGATGAGATAAGATTCCTACACCAAATGGGCCTGGAGTTCATTAACGGTTGAACTCTGGTGCTGTTTATAGGTATATTACATAAATGTGAGTGTCTGTATATAAATGGGCACCCATTACATAAGGAAGACACTTCTTTTTTACCATACTTTATGCACTCCAATATAACACTGGTCATGTTTATATTCAAGTGACTAAGTATACAAGTGAATGAGAAGCCAGAAGCTTTATGTTTTTTAAACACCCAAACATGTTATGGGCCCCAAGTCTAACAAGAATACCATGCCGCAGAAGAAAATTTCTCATGGCACATCAAAACCTCTTGAACCTGATAAAATTTGAGAGGACAGTGATGGTGATGATCTGCCACCATCAGGGAGTCAAGAGAACTACCCTCAAGTGTGATCATCTGAGATGATCATGCGAGGAACTACTGATGATGCCGATCGTGCCATAATCTTAGACGAAGGGCTGAGTGCACTAACCAACTTGACCACTGAAACTGATCTCATAGAAACTATGAGAGCAGAAGGGTCAGGAAAAGGAAAAGAAAAATCCGACAATAAACGAAAACCACCTACATTCCCTGAATTTATCCAGGAACTGAAAGACATAGTGGCTGAATGCACCACTCAATGGGAAAACTTCAGTGACCAGGATGAATGCAGCCACCAAGTATGTACCTTTAAAAAACTATATGATCTAGTGGACATGCCCAACATCAAGAGTGCACATGATGGGACCGGTGAAGAAGGACAAAGCCCAGCATGTGACACAAGAAGGGAAGTCCACTATGATGAAATGTCTGCAAGGAATGAACACAGGCAGGAAAACACTCTATGAGGAGATAACACTCATAGAGTGGGAACAGGCAGAATCACCCAATACCCAGCGATGTATGACCTAACAGACTGGCCAGACTGGGAAATCCTGCCTCACATGGAGAGAGACTTTAAGGAAGAAGAGACATTTGGCTGGAGGGCAGGCACCAGACACCCAGGTGGTGACCCTGATGACGACCCAGATGATGATCTGGATGACGATTATTGTTGCAGAAATAACTGTGACGATCACGATGATGATTGCAGGAGAAGACAACCCCCAGCTCCAGCCCCCCCTCGTCACAACCATAGGGATGACGATGAGGAGGAATGCTGCAATTGTCACACCCATGAACAATCACTAGGAATACCCTCCCACTGAGGGTTAACCCCTGGTATGAGTGGATATATGGAATCCCTACTAGAAAAATACTGTCAGAGGATATATGAAGTGGTAGGCTGAAATATGACTCCTGCAGGTCCCAAGGTCAAAGCCATAAAAATCGCCCAACCTAAGTACTACAAAGGTCAAGATGACATCAATGCCTTCAATGAATGGGTCAACCAGATACTATGCTGGTTGAAGATCTATAAAGTGACAGGACCAGCCCATGATGCAGATTGCATAACATATGCTGGAACCTGCCTGGAAGGAATGACAGCACAATGGTTTGACCAAGAAGTAGACAGTCCAGATTGCTCGATCCATGACTGGATGTTTGAGGAATTCATATGCTTCATGTTCACTCGATTCATCCACAAGGCTTCAGCTCAAAATGCCACTGAATGATACAATAACACCAAGTACTCTGCCATGAAGGGAGTACTTGCATTCTACAACGACCTAAAGCACTGAGCATCCAGGATGGTCCAACCCCCTGATGAATATTCCATGAAGAGGAAATTTGTCAATGGACTCCCCCTACCAATCGCAGAGGGAGTCCTCAAATTGAGAGGAGTATCGGTGGAACATACACCAATGGACCAGATCCTAATCGAAGTGCAAAAGATGGAAAGTGCCCTCAAACTGATCAGCAACCACACATGAGCCCAACAAACAAAACAGACTGGGCTTCATCCTGCCAATCCTGACAACAGGATTGGCAATAGGCAATACTCCAATGGAGTATACAGGTACACCCAGAAAGGGAACATACTGTACAGGAAGGTGATGGACAATGCATGCTCCCAGAGAGAGGAATTGGCCAGACTGCAGGGACAATGCATGACTGGAGCCAGTCATGAGAAAAAGAATGGACCAGTAGGCCAGAGTCAGAAAAAAGACCCTGGCCTGCCATGCCAAAATATCAAATGCTACTGCTGTGGAAAAGAAGGGCACTATGCCAATGAGTGCAACCAGAAGAACCTCCCTTCAAAGGACAATAAGACTGGCAAGGCCAGGCTATTTGCTGCCAAGGTGATCAAGGATGATGGTGCCAATGAGACTCCAGAACCTCAAGAAACCACAGTGGCTTCTTATAATGAAGGAGACCAGGAAGTGCTCCTAGAAGAAGAAGCAGATGCTGACAACGATGACATCGACATCTATGGTGATTACTATGACAGCAACAAGGATGGAGAGCCTGTCATGTATCTTGGGTCGATGGATGCCCACAGCGATACCGAGGGCCAGCAAATTTACTATGCCCAAATGGATGTCGAGGAATCTACCATGGAAGGTGACCTGACTGAAGAGGCTGAGCCGGATGATGAGGAGACATCACCTGGTGAGAATGAAGTCAAGGAAATCATGACCAATCCATGGGGAATAGTGAACATGGTGGAGAATGAGGCCATGCCACCTAGCATGGATGACCACACATGGCATTACTCAGAAAGATTCAGCCTAACTCATATAGACAACTGCCAGATGTGCCAAATCCACAGAGCTCATATCATAGAAGACAAGCTTGCAGAGGTACCATCCCTGATAGCAGCCTGAGCAGTACTGCAACAACTGAGACAAAGGGCATATGATGAGGGGTGGGATGCATGAGAAGAAGTGGCAGGTGAAACCCTAGCCCCCCACATAGGGTATGTCCTGGCAGAAATGAACACTGCTGAGAACATAATAGACCTTGCACTCGAACATGTGGAGGGTGCGATGGATGGAAGATGGCCAACAATCAGCATTGATGGGATACACCAGACCCTGCTCAGTCTGGGGCGCCTGGCAGTGAGAATGTGACAGGCAATATGTCCTAGGGAGAATGATGCCTCGACAAGTGCATTACCCTTGTTGATGCAAATGAGGATGACAAGAGCAGATGTCAACAGGATGGGAGAACTCATCCAGGGGATCTGGGGAGCGATGACCCAGAATGAACAGCAAATGCAGCAGGCACTGCAGGAAAGCAATCAACTTTGAGGAGACCTGCGAAGGTTGGCCAACAGGCTCTCACATGCCTGCAAGAGCCTTGGAGGGGAACCATGTTCATATGTTGAAGTGGAGACCCTGGCCATCCCAGACCAAATGACCATTGATGGGCCATCACGTCCTAACCCAAACAAAACCCAACAACTAATGGCACTCCGTCCAACAGAAGAGACTAACCACACATTCTGATATGGAATGTGCACCAACAATACCATCACTCCCAGACCAACAGTCCCACCACAAGCATGTGCTTGTGTAGTAGTAAAAGCCCAGGTCAACAGCTGTGAAGCATTGACCATGATAGACACAGGGAGCATGACCAATTTTGTGAGCCCTGCATTTGCAATTGTTGCCAAACTACCTATGTTCACCCTGGCCTCCCAGCTAACCCTACAGCTGGGATGTGTCAGAAGTTGTTCCAAGATCATGCATGGCTCCCAGATGAAGTTACATCTGGGAGCCTTCATGTGCAATGCCTACTTTGACATTGCAAACATCAACCGATATGACTGCATACTTGGAACCCCCTTCCTCTGATCACATGGTGTGTGATTAAAATTTGACACAAATACGATAGAGATTGGGGAATATCCATGCCAGCATACACAGAACTGGACCTGTCCAGTTCTGTGGAAAATCAAACACAGGAAAAGGGACGATGCAGAGATGTGTCATCCTCAACTCCAATGAATACATGACTAGTGGGTGGGGCCACACTGACAAGGAATCCTCCTGGCCCCACAACACCTCAATGCATTGTTGAGATACCAATGTTGGTAACTGAAGGTGAAGGGCAAGTCACACTTGCACAAATGAAAGCCCAAAAATACTCAGACAAGGATATTCCTCATCTGAGGGAAGAACTGTATAAGAAATATGAGCACCATATGAAAGGAGTGGTGACCAAAATGCCACCACTCTGGGAAGTGAACCACTGCATACCCTTAATAGACGAGGGTATGTGATATACTTACCACTTGCTGTGTTGCCCAGACTTGCTGAAACCTCAGCTGGCAGAAAAGATTCAGCTGTATACAAAGGCCAGATGGTGGGAAAGAGCAAGTGTACCACAAGCAGCACCCATGCTCTGCATTCCTGAGAAGAACGGAAAGCTACAGACAGTCGTGGACTGTTGTAAACAAAACAACAATACAGTTAAGGATGTCACCCCATTCCCTGACCAAGACCAAATTTGAATGGACATCACTCAAGCGAGGTATCACTCAAAGATTGATCTGTTGAATGCCTATGAACAAGTCTGAATTGAACCTGATGACGTCCACAAGATGGCATTCTTGACAGTCTTTGGTACATTCCTGAGTCATGTCATGCAGCAAGGGACTGCAATGCACCAGCCACTTTCCAGCAGCTAATAACAGTGACGTTGCAGGAACACATAGCCAGGATAGTACATGCATATCTAGATGATGCATTTGTGTATAGTGATACCATAGAGGAACATATGGAACACATATGCCTTGTATTGGATGCACTAGTGAATGCCAACTTCTACCTTGAGAGAGAGAAAGTTGATTTATTTGCTGAGAGATTGGACTGTCTTGGCCACATTATCGATGACAAAGGCATACATGTGGATGAAGACAAGATGGCCCACATTCACAGTTGGAGAAAGCCATTGAACCTGAATGAAGTGCAATGGTTCATGGGCTTGGTCAAGTACCTAGCACCATTCATGCCAGACATATTGGCATATATGACACCCCTAATGGGCATCCAGAGGAATGGCCATTCCTTCCTCTGGCATGAGATTCATGATAGATGCTTTCAAGCAATCAAGGATCTTGCCTGTAAATACCCTGTCTTGTGACTGATAGATCCAAGATCGAACAAGCCCATCTGGCTTATTTGCGATGTGTCACTATATGGAATAGGGGTGCTGTATGGTCAAGGCCTGACCTGGCAAGGGTGTAGACCAGCAGGGTTCATGTCAAAGAAACTCACACATGCCCAGCACAACTATTGGACTTTTGAGAGGGAAATGCTTGCCATCCTCAAAGCTCTACTGAAGTGGGAGGACAAGCTTCTGGGATTCCACTTTGAAGTCATCATGGACCACGAAGCCCTCCAATTCCTTCGCATGCAGCAACGTCTATCCAGCCATCAGATGTGCTGGATGGACTATCTATCGTGCTTTGACACCGAGATCATATACATCAAAGGATCAGAGAACAAGGTGGCCGACTGTCTATCTTGGTACTATGAGACAGACAGGGGAGATGAGGCACAAAAGGAAACTGTTGAATGGGCAACAGCTGACATTCGACTTGACCCAGAAGGAGATGACCTCCCAATTGACAGGTTAAGAGAGTTGCATCTTGCAGCAATGCAAGACAAGACACCAAAGATTAGGGAACCAATGGAGGAGTGTCATGCAGAAGCTGACATGCTAAAGCAACACACAGAGCAGAGAAGGGAAGAACCCACTCATGTACCCACAAGTGAGGATCCCACTCTTCTCAACTCTGCAAGGGACCCACAGACGCTCGACACCCACTTCCAGGGGGAGTGTGGCTTCCTTGATTGTGTCAGACAAGGGTACCTGACAGACCCTATCCTGGTGAAGGTACTCCTACACCTGGATCACCACAAAGGATTCGATGTAAACGATGGCCTGATCCACTTGAAGGTTACAGCAGGAGACAGAGTACTCTGTCTCCCTTGGGTGGACTGGAAGAACAACTGACTGACGGCACAAGTGATCACACATGCACACAAGATGCTCAGTCACTATGGAACACTGTGCATGGGAGACTACATCCATAGGCACTTCTGGTGGCCTGGGATGGGCAAGGAAATTGACTGATTCTGCAGATCATGCCCAGTGTGCCAGACCACCAAGACCAACAATGCATGCCTGGCAGGTCTACTTCACTCCCTGCTGGTGCCAAAGAGACCATGGAACTCCATTGTGATGGACTTTGTCAGCCCCTTCCCCAAAAGCAATGGTGCCAACTACCTATGGGTCATCCTGTGTCAACTGACATCTCTGGTTCACCTCATACTGGTCAACACCACCATACAAGTGTCTGAACTTGCATGGGTCTTTGTTTGGGAGATTGTGAGGCTACACAGTCTCCCTGATATGATCATGTCTGATTGCGATGCCAAGTTCACCTCACAGTTCTGGTGTGAGGTGCATCGACACCTGGGCATGAAGTTGCTAATGTCCACAGCCTTCCATCCTCAGACAGATGGAGCTTCAGAACGAGCAATTGTCACATCCGTGATGTGCGTGCAAGGTCCAGACTGAGTTCTGACCATCTGAGGTGTTATTCTAGCCCTATGGGCTTCCATCGTGAAACTCCACTCTGTCTCTGATTTGACTTACAATCTGTTTCTGTTTCTGTTTCCATATTTAGTATGTTTCTCTCACACCTCTAAGTGACTTGCTACACTACTGTACCTGTATGTCTTACTAATCCCTGTACCATCTGGCTATCCAGTGACTACTGACTTACCTTACTAATGGGTCACTAATATTGTTACTCATCCGTACTGCATTCCAGTAAGTTGCTACACCCTGGACATTGCATTGGACTTTCCTCTGTACTATAAAAGCCTTGTACATATGTTGTAGCACATCAGTTCAAATATCAAATAAGATACTCATCGATCTCACTCAACTCCAGACAGTTTCTGGATAGCTCCAACCTCTGGGACTTGGCAGGAACTAGTGTACTAAGTTGTATGCTAAACTCCAACTATCCAGACTTTCACTCTAGCCATCCTCTGCCCTCAGACCCTCTCAGAGACTGTTGAGAACCAGTCTTGACAGTGATAAGGAATATATCACAGATACTATGAGGCCTAGTCTCACCAGATCAATGAGACTGGGCTGAGAAACTACTGATGGTCGAGTTCACCATCAACTTGAGCATTAGCAGCTCGATGGGATTTGCACTGTTTGAGCTGACATATGGATACCTGCCCTGATCACTGCCTAATGTCAAGGAGCAGTTGACTATGACTGCTCCTGGGGTAACATCCTTTGTCCATCAAGCAAAGGAAAACCTAGTGATGGCCCATGATGCCATCATCAAGGCCCGCATGGTGCAGACACACCACACTAATAAACAAAGGAGGGACAGAGGAAAATACAATGAGGGCAATCTAGTATATCTGTCAACAAAGAATCTCACCTTGCCCAAAGGACATGCTTGAAAACTGCTCCCCAAGTACATCGGCCCCATGAAAGTCGTCCAAGCAAACCTGTCCATGGACACATACACTCTGGAGCTGCCTACACAGCTCCAGGAATGACAGATCCACCCCACATTCCATGCCAGCCTCCTGTGTCATCATGAACCTAATGATGACACACTATTCCCCAAACACGATGCCCATGCCTTCTATGACATGGGCACACCTGATGACACAGAATGGCTAGTAGACGAAATAGCTGCCCACTGTTGGGTGGGCCATCAGTTAGAATTCCTAGTCAAGTGGAGTCTAGGCAACTCCACTTGGGAACCTTACCTGCACTGTAAAGACCTTGAGGCCCTGGATAGGTACCTTGAACTGCAAAATGTTGAAGACCCCTGCTGACTGCCTAAATGCAGTTGGTGTAGTATGGAAACAAATGTGTAGGGACCTATACCTTCGAGTTTGCACAAGTATTATGCACATGACTGCACAACACTCATACACAAGACCACCCTTCAAGATCTCCCATGTTGACTTTGGACCTGCCACTGGCTTTATACTTAGAACGGTTTTAACTACGACCAAACTTTATCACACTGCTTACACAACCCTTCCACTTTACAAAATTTTCCCATTGCCTCTTTCTTTCTCTTTACCACGTTCTCATCATAACTATAATCACCTTTCCATCTATGTCACACCATGGCCCCCTACCCCCAACAGCATCCTCTTGTGAGGATGCTGTTGTCTCCCCTGACATGTCCATGTCTCCCAACGACAGGACATGTCATCATGAATCAAAACGATGCATGAGGGACGACACCCCCCCTCGCCACTCCCCTTCATACTCTTGGTCCCTGTCCCATCATTGCTCATGCTCACATGACACCAAATGTTGTCGTGAGCATTCCATCTCCCCCCCTTGTCAACACTGGCATGCCAGTGAGTTTGGCATCGTCATTCATGACAACTGTGGCCAGCCTGCTGGCTGCAGTATGTGCTCAGCATATGCGCTGCACATGGCCCAGGACTTGGTCCTTGGCTCCCTGGACCTTGTACATGCCCACACATCCTGTGTGTGTGTACTATCTCGCCTCCTCAGGCTGGATGACTCCTCCACACTGCGACAAGAGGTCGACTGCCTTCAGGCAGATCATGACTACTGGCAGTCACATGCTCATCACTACCAAGACAAGTGTGACTGCCTCAAAGATGATTATGACTTTGAACATGCATGGTGGGCTTCCCTGGCTTCCCACCACCACCACCAGGACCCCTCACACTTGTCCATGCCAGGACCATCCTCAAGCCTGGCAGCTCACCTCTCAGGGGGAGGGAGCAGGGTACTCCCTGCTGAACTACAAGCTGGCTCCCCTCCTTGCATGACCCCCCCCACCATCAATGTAGGCCCCACGCCTCGTGAAGACTGCCACGAGATGCTAGGTAATACCCCCAACGAGCCTTTGGAGACATGGCCTTGTCAGAAGCACCCCCTGCTGACCAACCTTCTCAAGGAGGCCAGCACAATGTTCCCAGTTAATCAGAGGGACTGCCCCCACCAAATGTCTGTCTTGCTGGATGGCAAGAAGTTTCTTCATGTCCAGGTTCACCAGAGCCTATACCAATTTGAAGCTCCCCAGTGGTATGATGTTGAAAGGGCAATAACTGCTGGGTATGCCCCACCCCTATGGGGGGCAGTCTTCCCAGGTGCAGTGCACCTGTTAAACACACCTTGTGAAATAGATGACATCTACACTCACACCTCCCAAGAAAACAATGAGGGTAATGTGCCAAACACCAGGGCTGCCCAATGCCTTGTCACTTGGATCAACTGGTACCTAGCTGACGTCGATGTGCATACAGGAAGGAAACTGGCCAAAAACCCAGTTGCCACCTATGCACTCTCGCAATGGCATCCCCCTACTTGGATGGCTGCCAAGGGCAAGATCAAGTGGGACAACTACAAACCATCCATCACTGGGCTTGCCCCAAATCCACCTCTGGACTGCGAGGAATGTCATGCAGGTCCTTCAGAGGCTTGTGAGGAGCTTGCTATCCCTCATGAGCCAGCCCCCATCCCACAGGTGGAGAGACCCCCACCAATGGAAGCCCCCCTTCCAGTTGTGATACTGACCCCCCCTGTCATCCCCACTGTACATCCAATGATCCCTCCAATTATCAATTGCCAGGACCTGAAAAAGAGGTCCCACCAGGATAGAATCCCCAAGAATGCACCAACCTGGGGTGAATCCCTACAATGATGGAGGGCAGAAATTGAAAAATATCTAGACATGGAGGAGATGTTGAGTTTCCTGGGAGTGGCAGGCCCCATTGAAGATTATGCTGAGGATAAGGAGGCAGCTCTGATTCAAAGAATCAGAGGTTTTGTGCTGGAAGGATACTTTGCACCCCAGTTCTGATACGATTCCAACTGGCATGGGTGGCATTGTAACTTTGCTTGCCTGATTGCTGTCACTGGCTGGTACTGGGCCATAGTGGAGAATGAGGGACTGTCCATTGTCCCAGGTGCCTGGAGCAACTGGGATCTTTGCAAGGATGTCGCCCCATCCCCTGCTGACATAGCCCACTTCCTCACCAGAAATGGACTGAGCTTCCAGGAGGCTGATGATCTGTACTCCTGGAGTGTTAGCTTCCTCCATGATGAGAGTGACATGCTTCATGAAAAGGGGCATCAGGTCCATGATGGTCTGATGCAAGGCGACTATGAGTGAGGTAGTGACATGGATTGCCTGGCCGAGCAGTGACCCCTCGAGTATTACCTGGAATGGGCCAGTGAATTGGGACTCCTGGACTTTCATACTGTTGAGGCCATTCCTGCCAATGCACACTCACTGAGTGGTGTCAAGGTAGTTGGAGGGGTGATGGCTGCCTCTGACTTCAACAACTGGGAACCTGATGTCCTGAGCATGAGTAACACTGGGAGGCAGGGCATGGACATCGATGATGAGGGTCCCACCCCTATGTAGGGGCCTTATATTATACATGGTTCCATCTCAGCTGCACATTTCCATATACTCTCGCAGACTGGCTATTTGTTGTTCAGTCATCTCTTTCTCTGATACCTCACACTTGTGTAATATACATGAGTGTGACAATAGAATAAGAAATACTGGTACAGTTGTAATAGTGCTTGTTTTTGGAAGAACCCATTTTGGGGTTCTTCAGGGGGAGGGTGTAGGGATGAGATAAGATTCCTACACCAAATGGGCCTGGAGTTCCACCTGATTCTCCCACTTAAATAATCTAATTAGATAATATGTTGCTGTTGTGATGCACATCTAAGGTGACATGTTTGAGGCATTTCCCCCCTCAATGAATAAATATTGAATATTGAGGAGTACTTAGAGGAATCCAGAGCTACTACAGTGTGAGGTGCAGATATGCATTTGTCATCAATGCCTTCCCAACACTTCCCACACCCACGCTGCGTCATTCCTGACACTTCTCGTTGTTGTCATCGACAGTGAGCTCACATATCTCAACAACTACGCAATGTATGGACATCAGGCTTTCACTTCTGTGCATTAATTTTATCTAGCTAGCATTCTGTAGCATAGTACTTGAGGTTTTCATTGATACAGAGGTCAGTCATTCAATTCTCATGCCTGTGGCAGTGTTTGGTGACTTCTGGTGACACTGCCAATGATGGTGAGCTCACATATCTTGACAACTATGCAACATACAGACTTCGGATCCTCACCATCATGTAGTAGCTTATTTAGCCAGCATTCGACAGCACCCCATAGTACAGAAACTAAATATTTCAAGAATGCAACCAGTTCTCCTCCAGTCCGATGCATGTGGCAGTGTTCAGTGATTTCTGGTGACGTTCATCCACCTCTGCCGATGACAGTGAGCTCACATATCTCAATGACTACGTGACCTACAGACATCGGACATTCACAGTCACATAGTAATTAATGTGGCTATCATTTCCAAGTACTTCATAGTGCAGGAACTCATATCTTAAGAGCACAACAAGTCTTCTTAGTTTGATGCATGTGGTGGTGTTCAGAGGTTTCTGGTGATGCTCGTCCTCCACTACCAATGACAGTGAGCTCACACACTGCGACAGCTAAGCAACATAAAAACTATGGATGTTCACAGCCATGTAGTAACTTATCTACCAAGCATTTCATAGTACAACTTATATTTTAGCACTATGGAATTGAACATGGTGTCTTTAAAACCTCTGTGCACATGGCTGAACATCATGCATCAGGAATAAACATACCAGGACTGGGGTGCATGGCTACCTATTACAACTACTGTGCACCATAAAGGGGGACTTCAGTACTTATAAGAAATCACTGGTGCAAGGATGGCAATTAATAATAAATCAAGAGCGGGCACATGCAGGTTGATGGTGAATAATAAATCCTATGACAAGCGTGAATGATTGAACACTAAACATTGTGTACACAGACTCACATAATGTCAGATGTTGTCTTCGAGAGAAGTGCCTTCCTCTGAGGATCAGTTGATAGTTGTAGTGCTCTTTAAACCTCTCCTGGGCACTGTATGGCATCATTTCCTACCTGCGTCAGAGTGCTTCTTGCAAGGTTTTCTGACTACCTCTCCTGCACTTCATCGCTCCTTAAGCTGGTCTTGATATTGTTTGAGTTGCTGTCTAGACATATATGCTCAATGGCATGTCCCTGCTTTCAACGCATCATGAAGGGTCTGGAGGTGTTCAGCATTTGTAATGGCACAGGGAGACTGGAAGGGAATGCCCTCCGGCCACCCAAGTAGGTCGATGCCATATCTTACCTTGATTGCCACCTCAAAATTGACAAAGTTGATTCAAATTTTTTTCTTTGCAACAACACCTGTGTGAATGTCAGATGCTACTTTAACATTTGAAAAGGGACACGAACGAAGACCGGAATTGAGAATGCAGGTGCACATCCGCTGCATACCCTCTACTGAGTTATGCTCCTTGATGTCTGTTCAAATAGCAAAAATTAATTGTCAGTGGCCACGAGATGTCCACCTACTTTTTCCATGCATGCATGCCCACTGTTCCAATTTGCAGACAATTTTGTCTGGCTCTAAGTCCATAACATCCTCCCAAAAGTCCATCACATTGTCTGTTCCATACCAGAAAGGCTGTGAGGAGTCATAGATGTGACCATGAGTAGCAAAGAGGCACATGTATATCCCAGTATGAAGGGCTACACCATCAAGCTATTGAAAATCAGTTGAAAGTCATGAGAGTTAAATGTGTGACTCACAATTTTAGAAATGTGCTCCAACATCGACTGGACATTGCATGCTGCTGCTGAGTTTGTGGCACGAATGCTTGTGTTCTTGAGGGCATGAAATTCGGTGAGAGCACGCAGCAATTCGTCCTTTTTGTCTTGGGTCATGCCCTGGTACTTGGGGTCGACCCTAGCTAAGTCCTGAATCTGCTGGAGGGTGAGCTTCTCCCCTTGAATGTGACCTGCCATATGTAAGATGGAAGTAAAAGGGAGAAATGGAGGATTACCTTCATTAACCTCATGCACCTTGTCATGAATAATGGCATTGGCTAGTTGTGTACCATGTGGGTTCTGATAATATTTGTGACCACCCACAAGCTTCTTGACCTTCTTGTGTGTGACATTATGCGTGGTTGCAATCAATCGCACCTTGGCTTCAAATTCATCTGCTAGTGACCAAATTGCTTCATTCAGAAGCATGTCACAATCCTTGCACTGGGCTGCAGAGACCTGCCTTGATGCAGCATGTGTGCTGTGGTGTTCTTTCTCCACAGTGGAGAGAGGTTGACGAGGCTGCATAATGGGCCATCCAGGGTTGTGGGCAGCCCAGGTCAACTTGTTACCTGCAGTTTTACCCACCGAGATTTTGTCACTGCAACTGCCAGGCACACCACTGATGAGACCGATGAAGTTCAATGGAGGGTGGACAAAGGATGCTGAAGGGGGGAGATCTTCCTAAGGGGCTTCTATAGCCTGTAAGGGAGTGCTGTCTGAGGAGAAGATGTCTGGGGCAGTCTGAGATCAGTCTGAAGACTGAAGGCACTTGCAATGGCCTTCTCGAACTCAAACTCGAACTCATAACTCGGTACTTCGATGTTCTTTTTTTTTGTAAGTAGTTACAGAGGAGTGTAGGTGCGCGCGGGCTTATGTAAGCTACCTCACGTGCCTATACTCGAAGCTAAGAGAAGTCTAAGGTAAAAGAATAAAAACAAAAAGAAAACAAAACAAAAGAGTAAAGTAAAAGTAAAAGTAAAAGCCATAAAACAGAAGGAATATCATGGTGGGGAGTACTCACTCCCTACATCCGCGGGTCACTTGAGAATTCAACCGTCCTCGGTTGTAAACTGACGGTATGAGCTCGAAGGTGCTGACAGGTGGGGGTAGCAGGGAAAACTCGCCGAAGGACCACGGTTGCGCGAAACCTTACGAGACTCGAGGAAACGGTGAAGGGGAGTGTAGGGAGGACATAGGAAAAGAAATCGAATGAATACGCACACCCCATCCCGAGATATCAGCAAAACCGGCCAAAGACACCTCGCCACACAAAAATCCGGATTCCTCGACAAAGGCTGCACGAATCGCGACACGAGGTATACCATTCAAAAGCGCTGGCCGAGTAGTATCAAGTCCCAAAAAGGCGAAAGGCAGGGCGAAGAACTGAGGGAGATGCGGCATGAACAGTGTGTAGGGCAGCATGAGAGGCGGGAAGAGGAGGCCGCCGAGCAACGACCGCTGGGGCAACCGATACGAAACTGTAGGTAGCGGTAGAGGGCACCTAGGAAGAGACGGTGAAAAAGGAACTAGACCGATTGACCTGCCTAGTCCCGAGATACCCGCCAAGACGCCTCGTACCCCCTCCATACACAGAAACCCTCATATCTCCACAACCATCGAGCGCGTAGGAATGAAAAGGGTATCACCGGGTAGCCATAAGCAAGTAGTACCACCATGCCAAAAAGCGAGAGGCGCGACGCCAAAATGGGTGAGACGTGCGATCCTGGCCTCGTCACCCTGCTCAGACACGAAAACTCAAATAACTCCGCAACTACAAATGCGCACGCGACGTCTCGAATATCGTCTGGTGGATGTCGTCTAGGGGATGCACGTCTGCAAGAAGCGAACGATTCGGCGCGGAATTGCATGAGTTATGGCCAAAGCGAGGTAGGGGCTAGGAGGGCGGCATCGCGTCGGTGAGGAACCGCTAGGTGGAATGCTACGAAACTCCGGGAGGTGATGGGGACACTCGAGGAGAGTTGGGAGAACGAGGATTCGTGAAAAAGGGCGCACCCGTTCCCGAGATATCTGCTAAACTGTCTCATACCCCACTGTACACTGAGAAAACCCATATCTCCACAACCGTCGAGCGCGTAGGAACGAAAAGGGTATCACCAGGTAGCCATAAGCCAGTAGAACCACCATGTAAGAGAGCGAGAGGCTCGACGCGAAAATGAGCGAGATACACGAACCCGACCTCGCTACCCCGTCCAAATACGAGAACCCGGATAAGTTCGGAACCACGAATGCACGCGCAACGTCTTGTATATCATCTGGTAGGTATCGTCTATTACGTTCGCGTCTGAGAAAAGTGAGTGATTCGGGCAAGAACTGCGCGAGTTAGGACTTAAACAGGGTAGGAGGTGGGAGGACGGCATCGCGTCGATGGGGAAGCGCTAGGTGGAATTCTACAAAACTTCAGGAGGTGATAGCGACATGCGAGGAGAGTTGGGAGATCGAGGAAACAAGGGAAACGGCGCACTCAACCCCAAGATATTCGCAAAATGGTATGATACTGCCTGCCTGTCTAAGAACCATGATATCTTCGCATGCGCTGGGGCCATCGCAACGAAAGGTATACCACTCGAGAGGTATCGTCGAGTACGTCCAGAATCCCAGTTTGCGAGAGGGACAGATGAGTGGTCGTCGAGATATCAAGTCGGCGAGGTGGGGGATGACAAGGGCGCACAGCTGCCTAATACTCGTACGGGGGACTCGAAGAGTGATATATTCATAAAAAAAAGAATAAAACACAACAAAAGGATCCCAATGGGCTACAGCAGCCCCCTGTCGACTCACTAGAACCTGTATGAAGGCCGGGGTGTGCGACTGCGGCTGCGCGACCTCCTCGAGTAGGCTGACACCTGAGTACTGCGAGATGACCGAGTGTCGTAGGAGGCAGAGGCTGTCATTCTCTCAACTAGCTGGCTGGTGGGCCGGACCGGAGTGGGCTTATCCCTTGAACCTTCTGGTAGACGCGAGTACGCAAGTCGCGGTGCAGGTGGTGGCGAGAGGATATAGTACTGGTAGTCACGGGGGTAGTTGTGGGAATCGGGGCTGTGCGGCCTACTTGAGTACGAGTACAATCACGGGTTGTTGAGGTTGCAAGAGCGAGAGGGAGGCTCAGGGCTGCGTGGCCTGCTTGAATACAAGTATGAACATGGGTCATCAAGGTCGCGAGGGCAAGAGGGAGGTTCAGGGCTGTGTGGCCTACTTGAATATGATGAGTACAAGTGCGGGTTGTCGAGATCGTGAGAGTGGGAGGGAGGTTGACCATGAGAGTCCAATGTAGGTACTGCTCGAGAGGGTGCATGCGTGCTCGAGGACTCACTATGCCCTCGACTGGAGGCCTGAGGTTGCTCTGAGGCTGAGGGATGACTCGGCCCTTCCGCTGAGAGTGGCACACACAACAGTTGTGCCAAGGGGGGGTGAGGGTGCACTGATGAGCAGGGCTGAGACACACCTAGTGGAACCATTTGGGTCTGCGGCTTTCAACTACCCACATCCTCCAAGGGTAGCCGGCCTTGACTCGAAGGAGGCTTTTGATTGTCATTAGACCGATTCCCTAGATCCCAGCAATCCAGACGGTCCTTGAGAGTGTGCCTGGGTACTTCTCATGGTATCTCTCGTCCCATAGGTAGTACGATGCGACCTTTCACTAATAGACACTTTCCTGCAGCTAGATACTTCTTGCATGAGTTGCAATTTGCTTGAATATGGCCTTTCTGGCCACAGAAAAAGCAAAACAAGTATGTACGGCAGGGTGAGCAACTCGCAGAATTGGTAGGTGGCTGTGCATGTGAACCACTGGCCTCTCGAAGGTCTCCATAGGCTCAAAGGAGTGACTTAGCAACATTTGCAACTCAGATTACATCTTCGAGAAGGCTTTGAAGGTCCTTTGAGGAGTACTGAGGGGGTTTCGAAGCTTTGGAAGGTCCAGAACGAGGGGAACTTGGGCCTTGCATAGTGTCACGAGGGAACTCGAAGGCAGGAAAATGATATAAACTGAGAATACTGGGGGAAAGTGTGACTCGAAGAGGAACACAACTGAGGCCAAGAACACGAGACCTAAAAACACGAAAACAAGGATGAACAAGATAAGAAAAATGTCACCAGGCTAAGACAGAAGCCCCTTGCGGTGGGCTCCAGATGACGAGACTGATGAAGTTCAATGGAGGGTGGACAAAGGATGCTGAAGGGGGGAGATCTTCCTAAGGGGCTTCTATAGCCTGTAAGGGAGTGCTGTCTGAGGAGAAGATGTCTGGGGCAGTCTGAGATCTGTCTGAAGACTGAAGGCACTCACAATGGCCTTCTCGAACTCAAACTCGAACTTGTAACTTGGTACTTCAATGTTCTTTTTTGTTGTAAGTAGTTACAGAGGAGTGTAGGTGTGCGCGGGCTTATGTAAGCTACCTCACGTGCCTATACTCGAAGCTAAGAGAAGTCTAAGGTAAAAGAATAAAAACAAAAAGAAAACAAAACAAAAGAGTAAAGTAAAAGTAAAAGTAAAAGCCATAAAACAGAAGGAATATCATGGTGGGGAGTACTCACTCCCTACACTGCTAGTAGGGCAGGTACTAGGAATAGTCGTGCTGGGTACCAGGTTTGGGTTCAAAGGAATGGACTTAGATGCAGAGAGTGTCTTTGAGGTCAAAGACGACTTGAATGGAGGGATTGAAATGGCCAAGAGGGCCGGATCCAACACAGGATAACCATTGGATGAGTCGAGGGGTGTCAAAGGCTGTAGAGCCAGTTGTACTGTGTCAGGAGGGAACAGCGCATGAGATGGGTTCTGGTAATCATGTGAAGTGAATGTTGGCAGCATTGGACACATGAAGTCACTTGAAGACTTGTAGGAGACCAGGGGGAAGGTGAAAATGTAGGTGTCCATGACTGCTGGTAAATTTTCAATGCACAAAATCTTAAGCATCCAACCATGTCTCCAGATCCTAGAAATAAAATAAAAATTTTGACAGCATGATATTGAGCAAATGACATTGGTCCACCCTGTCATTAGAACGATCTGACAATCACACACTATAGTCATAGCTTGATATGAAATCATGTGGACCTGTGGGTATCATAATGTGTTAGGATGATGTATGAGTATTGGCGATGTGTACCTTTGCTGAAGCCAACTCCGCACTTACCCAGCTAGTGTTGGGTGAGCAACCAGTATACAAGCACAATCGGTACCATGTTGCGATATCCATGGGTTCATTGGAGGCTGCTGCTACCTGATTAGAACCAGTCTTTCGTGGTGGTAGATATGAATTGGACGGTGGGGACTCTTGTCAAGGATCATGTGCAAATCCACTCTGAGAAGCTAGGCTCCAAGAGTCAGTTGTGTCAGATAATAGTAGACCATACAACTTAACTGAATTTTTGGATTAGAGTGACAGCTGGAGATGACAGGCACAGTGGCACTTAGTAAAGACAGAGACGTGCGACAGTAGGTGCACTAGTGATGCCAGTGCAGCCCACCTGCAATGTTGCATAGTCATGTGACCCAGAGAAAATCCGAAGTCTGAAACATCAAGCTTCAGGCTTCAAATAGTACTTACCAAATCTCCAGCAGTCAGTATCTTCGTCATTGCCTCCAAGCTACACCAGGTAAGCTGTGTTTACTATCCTGCAGTCAACTAATTGCACTTCCTTACAGCTACTATTTGATGCTCGTATATGGGAGCAACATGAGCAGCAACGAAAAAAGACAAGCAACATGCAGCTACTGAATGCTGGCTATCAAACCTGGGGTACATAGTATATTCCTACCCTCACTCGATAATTAGTTTAACATCTACCTTCAGAGTGTGAGATGTGCAGAGAGAAAAGGCAAGACTCTGCACCACCAGGTAGGTCGACCAACATGATCGATTCTGAGTATCCATGGTGATCAGTGCATGCCTGTAGGAATAGGGCTAGGTGAGTGTCCATCCTTAGATTTGTCCTTATATTAACTTTGTGATTAGGAAGTGCACTGTTGGCAATGATGCTACCACCCGCAGCCCAACACCGACCAATGCAGGCGGAGCATCCTGGGACATGGAGCCTAACTCATACCTACACCCTTTAGTGCATTTGGAAATCCCCCTGCTTGAGAAGGTCAGGCAGCTTATCACAGATTGGAAATCTGAATGGGGCATGGAGTCAACCTGGCCCAAGAAATTCCATGAACAACTAAAGTATGCACAGGGTTGGGGTCGACTTGCAACTGACGTGTTCTTTTCACAATGTGAGGCCCACGTTGAAGATGGGAGGCGACTTCTTTGGCTTTTGAGGAGTACTACATGCAAAGGCTTCAGAGGCATGGGGTGCAAAGTCACAGACTTGTATGAACAGGTATTTGACTTACTCACATCTGTATTGACTGAACTACGCTTTTTTGAGGTCAAATTAGATGATTATGCACCTATATCCCCACTGTCTTGAGTTTCTGAATCTCGTTACTACTTTACTGTGTAGTACCTTTGTACGCAGTCTGTATGCGCATGTTCTATGCTTGAATTCTGACATGTGACACGTTCCCTTAACCTCTCCTGCCCTTCCTCTGAGTCCTACTGCTTTACAGGATGAGACTTTTGCATACAGTCCATGTGTGAATACTCTACATTGGAACCCTGATGTGTGATGCAAGCTATGCAATCTATAGGAGGTACATGGTATGTGGCTGGTTGATTAATAGCGAATGGTGATAGTGAACAGGTTTGCTATCACCCAGTATTCACTTCTGGCATCACTGAAAACAGACTCTATCAGTATGCATATGACACCGTTATGACTGACAGTTAGTCTACTGTCTAATAGTCACTGTCCAATACTTTGATCTCATATTGAGTGTTGTGGTGATTGCATTGTACTGATCTAACATATCAAACTTCATAATGCCAGATGAACACAAATCTTTGGTCAAGCTACATAGCAGTGCACACTTTCATATACATACTCTGCACTCAACACCAGTATGTATGACCTCAGGCCAAACTTTCATTGTACAGATGATATCCATGTGAGTCAAAGTGAAATAAAATTCACATTCATTGGTAGACAAGGTGGGCAGAGGGACTTCAGCATTTACTACTATATACTTAATTACTCAACATGAGATAAATATGGGGTAGTACCGTAGTCATGATCAATAAAACAAAACTCCTGGAAGAACAAAAGACTCACTGGTTCCCAGTGGGACTGAGTTGAACTTGGCCAAGCACCTCCAACAAGTCATCCACTTGAGCCCAGTAGGATTGTTCACCCTCACTAAGAGCCAGGGATGGTGTACACAGTGCCATGGGCCAGAAGGGTCCACCAGGAATAGGAATGGGATGCAGTTCACCCTTGTCATAAGCCGCTGTATAGTCAGCAAGGGCCTGCTGGAAGGTCCTACACTTGTAGTAAACAGTGCCACTGATTTCGAGAACCCACAATGCAGTATCTTTCCTTGGGATTTGAAATCAAGGTTAGTAGAGGAATGGAAGCGACAAAAAGCCAATATTACCAAGTGTAAAATATGCTGACCTCTTGCCCAATGATAACAAGGTAAAAGCCTTCAGGCTTGGAGGTTGGCTTTGGGAGATCCAACGGATGGGGAATGATGGCAATGTGAGATGTAGATGTATGAGGTGCTGAGGGGTGGGAGATGACAAACGTCGAACTAGACTGTGGTTTGTGAGAAGGAAATGTGCTTGAGGGCAAGATTGTGGCTGGTGATTGTGTCACTGACAGACTACACTCTTGAGGAGTCCTGAGAGTGGTCTTGGTAGAACGAGTACAACGTTTGATGATGGTTTTGACCTTGGTTTCCATAGTCCCTTCATGAGTGATGGTCACTGTTCTGGTGCATGTAACCATCTCTTGCATATCTTTCTTTGTAGTTCTTGTTTCTTGCCAGTGACTGTCATCTAACATGATGTCAAACCCTCTGTCAAAAAGTTAGTCTCATACCTACCTTCGGCACTTGATACACTTGATACCATAGTTAAACCACCTTGTGGGTCACTGCTAAGGATACTCAAAGGACGGAGTGCTACTGATGGCAGATAAGTTGGCAGCAAGACTTGACAGTGTGCTGTCATGTGGTTATTAAAAGGAACAAAGGATCTGGTCAACAGAATGACACACCAGAAAGTGAGCCATGGTCGGGGGAGCAGTGCATGGTCACTCACACAAGTGCAGAAGCTTGACGTCCTTGCGAATATGCCACATCCAGACCCAAGTTCACCAGGTTGCAGGGGTTACACAAAGTCTCCATGAATCAGCAGGCCTGAGAAAAATTGCTGAGCAGTCTGCACGTGCAGCAGAGCGCAAACAAGAGTGACTAAGAGGTAGTGTGTCATTGTGGTATGTATTAAAAAAAACTCACCATCGACAGAGATGACTGTGACTGAGAGGCATGCACTGGAGGTGCTGCAAGATCCGGCATCGAACAGTGTGGTTGACAACCCAATAGGCGATGACTGCAAAAGAGATGGGTATGGTGAGATGATCCTAGATGGAATGGAACCTCTCAAAGTTAGTCATGCTGGTGGTGAGTTCCAAGAACTCACTAGAGGGTTGTTGGGCAACTTCTGGAAAAGGTTGGAGCTCACAGCAACTCTGAATTAATGGCTGACTGCTTTCAGCACTCCTGAGAAGGCCAGGGGGAAACACTTGGATTATCGTACCTTTCAGGATCATTCTACTAAGCAGATGGCTGCATTCAGTGTACAACTCGGTGCGATGGCAGAGGCTTACATGGCCTGGTCCTTCAAACAGAGAGGCACAGGTGGTAAAGGATTTTTTGATTCAGATGAGCAGCATAGATGGGAAGAACAGCAGAACAAGTGTGACAGTGTGAACATGAAGCTGCTCAGTGTGCTTGTACTGGATGTATTCTGTGGGTAAACCTAATCATCACCTCATGTACAGGTACTCATGGCATGGCATAGGCACCAAGAAGACTTCCATTACTGTAGGGCCTACTGATTGTTACCTAACTTCAGCTCTCATTCGCCATGGTTTGATCCCATGTTCTCCAATTACCCCAAAGGTCACCATTACAGTTCACACTCTCGATCTATACCACACTACTCGGCAATGCTGCCCCCACCTTTCGATACAAGCATATGTCAAGTTGCTCTGCGACCTGCATGGGGTTCGTCAATGCTAAGTACTCCGATCACCTGAATACTTATCCCTGGCTCAGGTTCCATTTCATAATCATCGCTCTTGACAATTTTCCATCGCACTCAATGTTTACTTGCAAGTTTTAGCATTTGTCTCAAATCTTGTCTGCCATGTGCTGCAGCATGACCAGCCTGATTGGTGGCTCAAGCACAGTTGTCCTGCTTGCACCTACAGATTGCAGGATGAACCAGTGATGCAATTTAGGATGTTGATCGCTCAGGATGGGAACGACTCTCTCAAGCGAGTGGCAACCTGGATACTGGATGGTGATGTTGACAATGCCGCCACTTCCCTTCCCACCTTGGAGTGCACCTTTCATCATGAACAATATCTGACTCATGAATTTGTCGACAAGTTTGCATCCAATCGGCACATGGGCCACAGCATCATGGATGAGGTGAGAAATCCATTGCTTTCACTTTATTCTAGACGTATTATCTCTTTATAGGACAGTGATGGGAACCTTTGTGCAGAACATTGGAAGAATATGAAGGACAGTACTATGCAAAAGATGTGGGATGTATTCGATGAGTCAGGTGTCTTTGTGGCAGTCTGTTGGCACAGCTTCTGTCTGGTAATTGCTGACATGGTACAAAGCAGTGAACAGTGAGTAACTTACTACAAGAACAATGCATGCTAGTTGACGACACACAGGTCCAAGTATGCACTTGTGGTGACATTAAAACTCCTGGACACATTTGGTTCTGACATTGGGGGCGGATACAACATTGGCTGTCGGTTCAAGACTACTCTAGGATCTAGCATCCTTGGTGAATGTGCACGAACACTCAACTATACATCTCTTGTCAATGCATTCCATGGTCATGCTCACAACAGGCTGTGTCAGTTAGACAATCTCACAACCTATGTTGAAGGTCTTGGACTCGAAGACCTTGAAGGTTGCAAACAGGCATTTTCAAAGAGCAATGCCCTTGCATCATCCACTTGATATGCATCAATTTTCCACAGGGGGCAGGCTATTGCGTACTATTTCAAGCACAATGATGAGATGGAGGTGTATGCAAACCTCAGTAAGTCAATTGTGCCCACCTCAACACATCTAATCTTCAGCAGCAAAGTTTTTACTGAATAACTACAAACAAGCTCTCAACATTCTGTCCAATGGCTGTGTGACACTTCAGCGATTGATGCATGAGCTGGGAGTAAGTGACCCTGCAACCTTTAAAGTTTGGTTAGATGAAGAATGTCATTATCTCAAATCCCTCCTGTGCGAGCCTCCAGAGGAAACATTACAGATGGAATATTGGCAGCAGCTTGTCAATCTGGCTGCAAGCAGGTACGTACCACAAGTATAAGAAGTATTTGCCCTAGTGATTGACAACCCTAGGCAAGAACTCAAAACAATTTTATCCACATGGACAGTTGCTACTGCCCAGGATGTGGGACCCATCTGGAGTGATGGCAGCATGACCAGGAGGAAGGAGACCATGCGCTGCCATGCCCAAGAAACCTATGAGAAGAACTTGAAGGCTATACAGGAGTTGGAGGGCTGCCTCAGAATAACACAGTGCTGGGTACTGGAAGATGGGGAATGGCAGGCAGCCACTCGCTTGGTTGCCAATCGAAAGTATCAGCATGCATTGGATAATGTCAAATGGCTTGTCATCTTGTGGATCTTCGAGCTTTCAAAGATGAACCAGTCTGGCACTGGTAGGTTTATTTCACTTCGAGTTACTTCGCACTGACCACTACAGGATACAAACTTCGCAAGCACATTGGGAAGGCTTTGCAGACATGCTCGGTGGCCATTTGAGGCGCCCTCACCCAGTACAATACTGCAGCCAAAGCTCTCAGCTGTCGAACACTGCAATTTGATGAGGTTGTCGAGTATGCATTCCTAGCTGACTTTGACCTTCTCAGGGACACATGGCAAGACATATCGACTTGGCTGTGGGCATCACCTACCACTCGACTTGCTATAAACACTTACTTCAAGTTGTGCTGGGCTGAGGAAGAAGTCATCCACCTCAATGTGGAAATTCATCAAGTCATTACATATCTCATAGATGAAGATCAGTACCTCTGAGCCTGCGAGGCTCTCTACGAGGACGAAGATCCTATTCTCACATACCAGATCTCTAGGTACCATAATATCTGCTCTTGATTCACCCTGCTGCACCTGCACTCCCTTGAGAAAATATCTCACCTCTCTGGATTCAGCAGTATGCTCACTCTGGGCATTAGCATGTCACATGGCCTGGGGGATAGTGTGGGTGTCCCTCAACATGTACACATGGAGGCCACACTCTCTTCCTTACCAGTGGATGCTGATGATGGAGAAGAGGATGTCGATGACAATGCCAATGAAGATCAGACCACTACCCTGGAAGAAGAATGTGAGGCTTTACAGAACATCCTCAGCATTACTGCGGACACATAGATATGTTGTATTAACCACCACTTCATCACCCTTTTTTTTTACTTGAATCCACAATGAAGAAGATTGATGTTTATTGCTATGGAATGCTAGATATGTTGCTATGTGGCAGTGAGGATCTGAAGTCTGTATGTTGTGTAGTCGTCGAGATATGTGAGCTCGCTGTCATTGGCAGTGTTGCCAGAAGTCACTGAACACTGCCACAGGCATGAGAATTGAATGACTGACCTCCATATCAATGAAAACCTCAAGTACTATGCTACAGAATGCTAGCTAGATAAAATTAATGCACAGAAGTGAAAGCCTGATGTCCATATGTTGTGTAGTTGTTGAGATATGCGAGCTCGCTGTTGATGATGATGATGAGAAGTGTCAGGAATGATGCGGCATGGGCGTGGGAAGCGTTGGGAAGGCGTTGATGACAAATGCATATCTGCACCTCACACTGTAGTAGCTCTGGATTCCTCTAAGTACTCCTCAATATTCAATATTTATTCATTGAGGGGGGAAATGCCTCAAACATGTCACCTTAGACATGCATCACAACAGCAACATATTATCTAATTAGATTATTTAAGTGGGAGAATCAGGTGTGGAGTTCATTAACAGTTGAACTCTGGTGCCATTTATAGGTATATTACATAAATGTGAGCATCCATATATAAATGGGTGCCCATTACATAAGGAAGACACTTCTTTTTTACCATACTTTATGCACTCCAATATAACACTGGTCGTGTTTATATTCGAGTGACTAAGTATACAAGTGAATGAGAAGCCAGAAGCTTTACACTGGTGTTGCACTGAGGGGGTGTGTTGGAAGGGGTTTTGTGTTTCTCTATGCTTCATATTGCAGACTTTGACTTCACAGTGCTGACACTTATCACAATCATGTGACACATACATACATATGTACAGACTCCTTTTCTCTCTTTCTTTCTTTTCCTCAGTGTGTTGTCAGATGGCTGAGGTATGTTCATGATACATACAATGGACAGGTGACTGATGGTTTATGGTAGCAACTCTGTTCTTAGGTTAGTGTTGTATGAATAGTAGCATGTTGTCAAACAGCTGAGCAACTCTGTTCTTAGTCGCTTACAGATGTGTGGGGTGATAAGTGGGCTTCTTGTCTCATGAGGATTTCGAATTCTGGTAGCTACCTTCTTATATGTCTCTAATATTTGATATCTTTTCTGTTGTGGGCAGGCAAGTCCTCATACCTGCAATGCACATCATTTTCTCCTCCTTGAGGGGATTATCTTATCTGTGCTATGTGCAGCCACATGTGGCTACACTGTAGTAGCTATGCTCATTTGATATGTATCTTGGCTTGGTGCTTGTTTGAATTTGGCTTCTTGAGACCACTGTCTTAACACAAGGTCACTGATCATTATGTGATAGGAGAGGAAACTGCTGAGGAAGTCTAATCAACATGTTCTACTTCACTGGTCACCATCTAACATTGTGCAGCACACCTACACCAGAGGGATGGGTTGTCATCAGGACCAGTCAGAACTGCTTGGGTACTGTTGTGCCAATTTGCCACCTTTTGCCTTTTGTGTCCTCAATGGTGCCTTGTGTTGTCCTGACCATGGTTGTCATCCCCATTCCTGCATTCTGGTAGCACTTTGCTTACCAACCTCTGTCCCCTCTGGGACAAGTCTGTGGACTTTACTGTATGATGCATGGAATGCTTGTGATGTGTTTCCTTTTATGGTTTTTACCTTTGTTTCATTTCCCATGCTAAGCGAGATCCCAATCAGGATCATTGTCTTCTTTTACTTTACTATTTTACTTTTCATGCATGTGACTTATGCATGTCACATCATGCCAAATCATTTGGAGGAATGCCTTCATACACCATGTTGAAGTCATTCTGACTTGACAGTGCCAGTGCTTTCCTGGACTGCTTTGTTTACATGTCCAATTGTTGAAACTATTACCAGTTGTTACAGACTTACATGCGATTATTGCTCTAAGAATAGTTGTTCCATACTATTCTATGGTGTTCTCTTCTACCAGATAACCAGATAACATGTTCCTAGTAGAAAGACAGAGTAGTACCTATATGGCAGGTCCTCTTACTTACAATTATGGTAGTTCTCATTGTGGTGCTAGTCTACCTGGTCCATGCACACCACTCACATATATATACCCTGTAGGATAGACCACAGGATGTAACAAGCTCATCTCTTATATCATTCTCATCTCAGAACTACTCTCCAAGTACTATCAAGACCAAGACCAACTGAACCCTAAAGGCAAGTGCTCAGCCCTTGCCCTTCTTTGACCCCAGATCCTCTGTGCAATACCAATGTATGAAGCCCCCACTGTCTTGTTTACTGTTACCCAGTTTAGCTACAAGTACTTACATGAGCTGGCTACCTGAGAGGTATATAACCTCCCTCAGATGTAGCTAGGTCTCTTTGTACTTTATGCTACCAAGTATCCTACCACATAAAGGTAGAGAAGCTTGATCTCTGTAAATTCTCCTTTGCTCTCAAGACCAATTCCAACATCTCCTAGCTGAATAATGAGAGTGGTTGTGGTTGACTAAGACCTCATATAATCCCACCTTGTGCCTCAGCTTAGTAGAGCTTGCTTCATGTCCATAGGATATCAAGGGTGTCCCTGTTGAGGAGGCTTCAGCATTACTCAGCATATCAGGAAGAGGTCTGCTAGGCTCATACCCTTGCTCACCTATTCCCTCCCTATTGGTTCTGGTTAGCCACAAGGTGATTGATAAGCACACATTGACCTGCATCTTGGAACAATGCATTATCTGGTTGTTGCCACACAACAAAAGCATAAAGTACCCCCTTTTGCTCACCATCTGACCTGATTGGCTAGTGAAAGCCTACTTGTGCAAGTCAACATAGCTGAAAGGATTCTCTTGTCACATACCAGCAGTGAGATACAGCTCCCTGTAATGGTATTTAACTTTTGTAGCATAGTTTTCCTTTTATAGTTACCCTCTGGTTAGGGTTACACAAATGCTCACTAGATGCTTTACTTAGTCATCTGTTGCCACATTGACTCAGCATGTTCTGCTGTAGCTAATTGTGTTTATCTCTCTTTGTTTGGTTTGTTCTACAACATTCCTTGGTACAAACAACTCTAGTAGTATAAGTACCAGACTCTCTTGTCATAGTATACTCCAATCAAGTTCATTTCATGCTTGTCACATAAAACTCTTTCCTCTAAAGCTCTCTATCAGTTCTAGGAGTGACCGAGATACAACTTTGTTTGTTGGTGTCACACTTGAACTTGATTACCAAATCTCCCTCACTCTGCTAGCTCCCAGGCATATAGGGAAACTTACACCTGGACTCCAGGGTTAAGGAGCTTCTCATTCTGCTTTTCTTTTCTTCACAAGACAACACCTTTAGTCTCATCCTCCTTTTGGCTGGAGGTTGTGTTGAAGAAGAACCATAGTCAGTAGTCCCACTATCCATCAAGGGTAGTGTGAAGGTGCAACCCACATTAGGGGGTGGAAGCACATGGTGTAAAGTAGTGCCCTGATGCTTGGGAGGTAGAAAGCATACTACCATATATCTAGTACCACTATGGTAGCTCATGATAGTTGGTGACAGAGTACTGGCATGGAGGCCAGGGAAAATCACTGAAGGTTCTCAAAATTCCCAAGGTCAAGAAAGAGGAGTTGGTGTCTCCTGTAGTATTATGAATCTTGCCTTATATCAAGCAAGAGTCCCCCACTCCTCATATTCCCTCTCCCAAGGAAGAAGATCCCAATCTCCTTGGCTTTGTTCTAAACATTCTGTACAACCTACAGAACAGACAAACCATTTGCCCTCCCCTTCATTGCCCTGTCTTAGTTGCTGACAATGGACCCCCACAACTTGATGGAAGACATGCTGCAGTTTATGCAGCAGCTTTCAATTATGGTTGGGCAGCAGGTTGCCACCACCATCACTGCCCAGCAACAACAACATAGAGGCAGCAGTGCAGGTGCTGGTGGTGCAGGAAACAATGCCCCTGTAGACCCCATGAAATGGGGAATTGCAGACCCAGGCCAGTTTGATGGCACAATCTCAAAGTTTGAAGAGTGGTGGTTGAAGATGCAGGCCTTCATGGCCATAGTTGAGTTTAAGACCCACTGAGAGGATGTGCTGGCAGTCTGGTCCTGCATGACTGGACCAATAGCAGGGGCCTATGCCAGGGCCTGAATTGACACCTGCCTGGCAGCACAAAGGTGGCTGACTCATGACAAGGTTGTGGCCAAAGTCAAAATGAGGTTCCACCCTCTACATAATGTGGACTGGGCCAAGAGGCAGTTGGCCAATATCAGACAGGGAAATGCCAGAACAGAGGAGTTCTTGGCAAAATTCAATGCACTAAGGACTGCATCTGGGGTATCTGATGACCATGCAATTTGGATGTTGGAGTGGGCAATGTGCCCTGAAATTCTCCAACAAATCTACATACAGGGCAGGAGAAAGAACATGTGGAAGGACTTTGAGCCTGAGGTCCAAGCAATGGGTGTGGCTATGGAGGCCATTAAACTCCAAATGTCACAGTCTGGCAGTTGCTGGACTCAGAACTTCAACTGGCCATTGGCTGGTGTAACTGTGGGCAGCAGTGCCCCCATGGACATTGGCACTGCAAGTGGGTTGAGAGGTCCCACAAGAAAAGACTTCTCCAGTTACAAATGCTATGGCTGTGGCCAGACAGGTCACATAAGACTGCAGTGTCAGATAGTTACTTCCTCAGTAACACCAAGCTACTATATTAGTATGTACCTGTCAGATAGTTACTCTACAGGTTGTCAGTAAATGTGAAGCTAAATATAAAAGAGGGACTTACTCCTCAGTAACACCAAGCTACTGAGGAGACTAGAGGAAAATTTACTGTACTGTAGTCCACTTTTCTGCTTATGTAAGCGACTAACCTTCGCACCTAAGGAATGTACTAACTAGGGGGCAGTTTATATTCCAACATGCAGTGCCCAAAAGGGCAAAACAAGGGAAAGGGATGGCAGGTACATTCAGAAGGCATCAACCCCTGCCTTAAAACAATGGAGGGGATGAGCTTTGAGCAGATCATTGCTCACATAGGACAGTTAAAAGAATTGGAGCTACAGTGAAGTCAGGTCCTGTAGACTCTCATAGTACTGAGCAATCTTCCTTTTCATCTCATTCCTTTTCTCTTGAAAATAAAAATACAAAAGTAGAAAATAGTAAACCACAAAAAAAGGTTTCCTTCTCAGACTTCATCTCTGTAAATAGGTTCTCCCCTCTCTCTGTAGATAATGTGGACATAGACACAGACTCTGGTGTACCATCTGCACTGGGGTCCCAGTTGGGCTCAGAACCAGACATTAAATGTGGTTTGCTTAATTCCTCTGCCTATAAAACCCAAAAAAATGTTTCTTCTTCTCATATGGTAGTTACCAGAAAGGAAAGCAATGATGAGGCAACAGTACTGCCAAAACCCCAAACTCATTTGCTTAACCTGAAGGACCATGTTTCTGTTCCTGTAGTTATTACATCTCAGAAAGGAGATGCACATGCAGTGCAGGCTCTTTTGGACAGTGGTGCCACTGGCATCTTCTTGGACTCCAAATTTGTTGAACAAAAGAAGCTCCTGAAGCTTGCTTTGCCTAGGGCAGTTGATGTATTTAATGTTGACAGTACTCACAATTCTGCTGGAATGATCATGCATCAGGTACCACTTCACATACAGTTTGGAAACCACTTTGAAGAGTTAGTAGCCAATGTCATGGATCTGGGATCTCACGACATGATATTGGGCCACATGTGGCTTGCCACCCATAACCCCAATGTCAATTGGAAAACCAGTGAAATCTTGATGAGGAGGTGCCTGTTTAGTTGTAGGAGACTAGCACCTAAGCCAGCCTTTGTAAGACACATAGAAAGGATTGAATCTGTAGTACAGGATGCTTTTATCGCTGCCATTGCTTCTGCCAAGCAGGAGGAAGTAAAGAAAACTGACAAAACCCCTGAGGAACTTGTTCTGAAGGAATACTACAAATATTTATCTGTCTTCTCCATCCAGGAATCTGAATGCATGCCACTTAGGAAACCATGGGACCATGCCATTGAATTAAAGGACTTGTTTGTACCCAAGAAGGGAAGGTTGATCCCTCTTTCTCCTGATGAGCAAGCTGAAGTTAGCAACTTCCTAAGGGAAATAAGAGGGGAAAGCTGTAGGTAAGACCTAGGCTCATCCCAAGAGGTCTTGAGTTGGAAGGAGACAGAAGGGGGGGGATTATAGGTGGTATAGTGGCAATTATACATAGGGGGAACTTGAGAACTCTTTGGAACTCAAGAGGTGGCAATAGATAGCTAGGTAGGCAATGATCTGGTTGCTTAGGACTCAATGGCAGCAAACAGGTGGCAAAAGGTATTCTGGGACTAGGTGCACTCAGAAATCTCAAAGTTGACTCTGGGAAATGCTCTTTGAACTCAGATGGGACTCTCAGATACACACAGTGTGATGCCAAAAGGTGGGTGGTATATTTTTCTAAGTAGCCCAGGCTTTTATATTGTAGGGACAGTGTTTCTAAGGTAAATCCAGCATATTTTGGATCTGTCATATGTCAAAAGTAATAACAAACAAAGCAAAGTCCAACACTGGTACAGGCACATGCATGGTGGTGACAGCAGCGAAGAAAAAGCAAACAAAAGGGGAGAAGACAAACATGAATGAAGGCAAAGCAGCATAACTACATGTCTGAGCAATGGGGTTGCACTCTGGAAGCTGACAGGGGGAAAAAGGAGTGGTATAGCTAGAGGAGAGACTGCAGGGAAGTGCAGTGACATGTGACAGGTGATGATGTTGCTGGTGGTAATAGGCACATGACAGAGGGGGAAGCATACCATTAGCATAGGCAGTGACATAATCCCATGACTGTGAGGGACATGTGATCTGGCAGTTAGCAAGAGTAGGGATTGCTGCTGAGGGTGCCTTGCAGCCTCAGGGAGCCTAGACTCCCTACACTGACACTACATGCACCATGATATGATGGTACCCCATTCATAGTAATGACAGATGGATGCCAGGAGGGATTTGGTGCAGTACTAACACAAAGAATCAAGGCTACAGCCCCCAATGGCAAGACAGTCAACAGAACAGTCTCAGTAGCCTTCACATCAAAGTGAATGTCATCAGCTGAGTGAAACTACAAACCATTCTTACTTGAATTCACAGTGCTGAAATTTGGACTAGACCATTTCTCAGATATAATTTGGGGATACCCCATCGAAATAGAAACTGACTGCAAAGCACTCAAGGACATACTGTCAAGCGACCAAATATCTTCTGCACATCATGCAAGATGGAGGGATGGGATCATCACCCATAATATAGTGGCAGTACAGCATGTTCCCAGGCACCTTAACATTGTAGCAGACAGACCAAGCTGCCAATGGGACAACACTGAGTGCAATGGCCAGGACAACACACAGTGGTCAGTGAACCCAGACCCAGAGGCAACATCTGGAATAGTGAATGACATGTTCACAGTAGACAAACTCCTGCAAGAGCAGCAGAAACTATGCAAGTGATTCCAAAATGAACCACTATTCCTAGAGGTAATCGATGCAATACTCAACACAGATGCTAACACTCCAATAAGGGATCACAGTAGAGCAAGGCACCAAGTGATGCAATACCTGATCAAGGACAGCAAGCTATGGAGAGTACATGGGGGCACAAGCATCTGACCAAGACACAAAATGGAATGCATCATATGAGAAGAGGCACAAGCAGAGGCAAAACACCTACACAAGTCAGGGGGACATTGGGGTAGGGATGCACTGAAAATTACAATTACTGATAAACACTACTCCCTGAAGCTTGAAATCTCCATAACAAAGGCAATATAAGATTGTGCAAGGTGCAAGAACTTCAGAACCCTGAAGACAAATGCCCTTCTTGAACCAATAACACAATGGCATCCATTTGAATTATTGGTCAGAGACTATCTCTCAATGCTAACAGGCAAAGGTGGATACCACACCCTTGGACTGTTCCTCAATACCTTCTCACAACACCTGTGGGTAACAAAACACAAAACAGCAGGGACTGCAAAAACAATGATAGACAGCCTCACCATGATCTTCAACAATTTTATGTCTGTGGAAACTTTCATGACAGATGGAGGTTGGCACTTCAATAACAAGGATGTCAAAAACTACTGTGCTAAGTGCACTTGTAACCATCATGTAGTAGCAGCATACTCACCCTGGATAAATGGACTAGTGGAAGGAACTAACGAGTTACTGCTACACATCCTCAAATGATTATGCACCCCAGAGGTAGGCAAGGATGGAGTAATGGATGAAGGCTGGGACAAGCTCCCAAGAACCTGGCCAGACCACCTGGACAAAGCAGTCCATGCACTAAACAACCACATCTTACCCACCCTCAAATTCACACCAAAGGAATTATTACTCAGGTTAGTGGTTGACACTAAGTGCACAGAACTAACACACAGCACACTAGAGCCAACCAACATGGATGCAGCAATCCACATGGCATATGTGGCACAACAACAACTTGATGGGTATGATGAAGTGGTGAGACATGCCATCAAGTGCAAAATGACATTTGACTGTCACATCCTGAAGAGACACCATGCCAAAGTTGTGTTCACACAAGGACAACTCATGCAAATATACAGAAGCAACCTTGATTACACATTCAAAATTGAATGGAAACTACTACCTAAGTGGTCATGTCCATACAGAGTAACATTGCAGCTGAGAAACTCATACAGGTTAGAAAAGTTAGATGGCAACCCACTACCAGGGGAATTCAGCACATGCCAACTGCATGCCTTCACACCCAGAGAGGGAACACAGCTGCATGCTGACCAACACAAACACATGAAAAAAATACAAGACAGCCAACATGAACTGGGAAAGGACAGAAGAAGTGAGGCAAGAGCAAAGGAAAGGGTCGAAGAAGATGCAGGGGACAATGCACAAAATACGACACAGGAGGAGCTGAGGTGGAGAGGGTCTGATGAGGCACATGCCAACAATGAGGACATCATCATTTTTTGAAGGGGGCACATGGAGTAAGGGGACTTGGAGGTAGATACATGGGAAACAGCCACTAAGAGCTTAGTCATCACAGTATGATACAGTACTCATGGAGATGTACAGTTGTCAGCATCAATGACAAGGACAATAACCAGCTCAAGCTACTCCAATGTGTCAGCAAGCTGCCTGGCATTTTGAAAACATCCTGCAGGTGAGTCTCATCTACTGCATTAGTCACACTGGCCTCCATCCATGGCTTCCCTCTCCTTGGATGGTGTTTACCTGATATGTCTCCCCAGTGTGCAATACCTGCTTTTGAAGGGCTGTTTCCATCTGGGCATGACAATGTTGTTTGCACCCTGTTATTCCATCTTGCACAGTGGCATGCCCTTGTGAAGCTTTGACTACACACTGATGTTTCCCTTGGACTGCTCAAACATGCAACACAACTCCTGGGACAACAACTATGAAAGTTTCACAAATTTACTTGTGCTTGTTTCCAGACTACTGAACTACCCTCTGAAACTGCAGCACAGCAGAGAGCGAGAGAGGCAAAAGTTGAATATAAGAGTGCATCTCACTTCAGTATGCATCAGCCTAAGACATTCAACCTATTGACTTACAAGATACATGCTCTTGGTGACTATGCAGATACTATTCACATGTTTGGTGCCACTGACTCACATATGACCCAGATAGTAAGCTAAACATGTGGATCATTGACTTATGATTGACAGCATCTCTAGGGAGAACTTGCACATCAACAATTAAAGAGATTCTACCAGAGTACCAATAAACATGACCCTATGAGCCAACTGGCCAAACAGGAGAGACAGTCTACTTGTACTTGCCAGGATCTAGATGGTCAAACAATAGTTGCTGAATCCAAGGAGAAGGAAGAAGATGCACCACTGACAAATTGCTACAACTTGTCACAAGCTTATTACAATGTTATTAACCTGGCTGCTTTCCTGAATGATCATAATGGTGATCCTGCCATCATGGTGAGACATTCATACATGTTTGGGGGGATGGCATTGACTTGGCCAGAATTTTATTCCTAGATTGAAGGATCACCTCCTTGCAAGATTGCAAAAGCTAGAGTATGATGGTGATGAGTGCATCTTCATGTCAGATGAATGGGCTTCAGTTAACTTTGTCAGCAACCTCAATTGCATACTCATGCCAAAGCAGCTATGACTCAACTTCATGATGTATGACATATGATGTGATCAAGATATGCTTCTTTCAGGCCACAGGGATATGATCATGATGCACTCACATGAAGAAGGAACCAATGCACACCCCTTCTGGTATGCCCAGCTTATCTGAGCATTTGTATTCAGTGTCTGCTATGAAGGTGCATGATATACTATGGACATGCTCTGGGTTCACTGGTTGGGAGTCAAACCTGGGTACCAGTGGGGTATTAGCAAAGCTCAACTGCCAAAGGTCAGCTTTGTGCTAGACTCCAAGTCAGCAGGAGCTTTTGGTTTTGTGGACCCAGCACTCATCATCTGAGCATGTCACCTTATTCCTGTGTTCATGCAAGGCCAGACAGACTCTCTCCTTCACTGCAGGACATTGCTTGCATGGCCAAAAGATGAGATTGATGACTGGACATCTTATTATGTGAACATGTAAGTGTGATATAAGGAGGACACTTCTGCAGGGCTAACATAGCCTAGCTTCACAGACCAGGATATGTTTGCAAGGTTCTCTGGCATTGGAGTAGGCCATGAAGCTCAATATCCCATTTCAACACAAATGAACACAGAAGACATGAGCAATGACTCTGATGAGGAAGAGCCTCCATCACCCAGGAATGAAGGCACACCAGGCAAATGAGAGTATGCAGCTAATATGATGGATGAAGTTGATCCTCTGAGTGACTGGGATGATGAGGATGAAGACTGTACCAACTCAGAGAGCAGTTGTGATAGAAATGGATCTGACAGAGAGTCAATGAGTGAAGGAGATAGTGATGTCAATAACCTGATATTCTGAACACAATGCTCATGCTGGTTATGTATTGTGTTGTGAATATCTCTCTTCCACTTGCTGTGTGAGGAAGTTTCAGAGTTGTGTTGTTCTACTCAAAATGTCATCAGCATGAAGATGCCCATTAGTCCTATGCAAGCTATCCTCAGTGAGAGGGAGCAATTCCCACATTTCCAAGCAGTGATTGCCAAGGTACAGTCCAGTATGATCCAAAGTAGGAGTTAAACATAGTCTCATTGACAATAGGCGAGTGTGAAATGATGATATGGAAAACCTCCACAGGATGGGCATATTTCTTACTTACAGACTGCAGTTGAGAGAAGAAGTCGACTCTCCTTCACCTGCAGACCCTCTCACTCCATGGAGTTCAACATTCTGCCCAAATTTCCCTCCTACCTTCTCATGTACACTATCATCTGACCTCCTCCTGCAAGTTGTCTATGTGTCCTCTCACCCTCATATTCTGCCCTTCCATATCCATCCTCACATATCACCCCTTGCATGCATGACTGTCTGGCCCCCATCAAGTTGCCATTGCATGTGAGTATCTTGTCATATGATTGCTTCATCATTGACAGAGTTGAAGGGTTTGAGAAGGGTCTAATGGAGGAAGAGTCATGCATATGAAATACAATCATTTGTGTCCTGCATATCACTTACCATGTTCTTGAGGTTCAGGTCATATTCTCAGATATCCCATTACTGGTGAACTTGAGAGCATGCCTCTATCTGCAAGCATCCACCCATGCTCTTACTATGCACAGTTTGACCAGGTACTGGCCTATAGAAGTTCACAACATATGTCTTTTACCCATTGTTGGGATGTACGTGGTGTAGTTTCACTCTACAGACTTTAGATGTTACAGCATTGACACCCATCATCATCACATGACACTTACACACATAGATAGAGCTCATGTTTCCTTTCTTTTCCTCAGTGCATTATCATATGGCTGAGGTATGTTTACTGTACATTACATGGTAGACAGGACTGATGGTTCACAATACTAGTACATATATTCTCTGTTCTCAGGTTCACATACCTTGCATGTACAGTAGTGCATTATCAGACAGCTGAGTATATTCTCTGTTCTCAGGTGTCTTTAGGTTATGAGCCCTGAGCTGACCACATAAAGGGCAAGCTTGATTCATAGACAACCAGAACACACAAGATAAAGAGTGTAGAAACTTGCACACAAGAAACAAAGCACATATACACACACTTTCGTCCTGTGCAATGGGGAAATTCAAAAACATTCCAGAACTCCAGGGGATGGAGAATTATTATGAATGGCATTGACAGTGTCCCAAAAAAAAATTACCCATTGCTATGGTGCCACATTACAACTGATTTGTAATGAAGCATCTGCCATTAGAATGGTTCATTTTCACTAGATTATATCAAATGTCTGATATTTTCTGTATAAATATTGATGAAAATCAGAAATATTGACTATGTAATATCCATTTTTGGAATCATTATAATGAAAACTTATATCATTGGCATCACATAGAAATGGGTGTGGGAACATGTGCCATTAACATCCATTACAAGTAATTACCATGTGTCCAAGATTTTTGTGACAAGACAGAATAGCCACTCCTTGGACAGGGGGTATATAATCATGTCAGTAATGGGACAAAGCCATTTGACTATGTGAAGTATGCATCAACTTGCCTGTGCCCACTCATTCCAGCTGTGCTGACTCAGACAGAACAGGAGGTGATCAGATCCTGGTTCAAGGATGATGGTCTCATGAAATTGATCATCTTGAGAAAAGTAAACTTGTCCATCTTAATGTTGATTCCTGATGACATCAGCATAACTGCCCAAGAAGTTTGGAACACACTCACCAAATTGTATGATCAATCTGACATCTCTCTAATTCTCCCTGTGCACACAAATTTCTATGTTTCAGATAAAGGGAGCTGCAGATGCAGAGAAATATGTGGCATTGCATGTGCATGCCAATGACAGGTTGGCATGAATGGGCACAAGACCTTCAGAGTCAGATGCAATATATGCACCTCTAAGAGGTCTACCAAGGACAGGGATCTGGCTGGTCATTTGGAAAGGCATAGAGATGGAACTAGAGCATAGCAAACAACTTGCATGGATGGTCAGTTCATTTACAGCAGTACCAGTGTCTCACTCAGCATGGCCTCCTCCAGCCAACACTCCAGTGATGCCTCAAAATCCATTTACTCCTTCCCAACAGTACACAAATCCATTCCTTGCTCCATCACCACATCCTGCTGCACAGTTTAGCCAGTGCACTGCACCATTGGGGATCAGGACTTACACTTTCAAGCATGCCACACAGACCATTATCAAGGAGGCAATGCAGATCATGAATGAAGGTGTTGCCCCCAGTCCAGGCTGGGAATATGTGGGTGCAGCAATCCTAGGAGGACATGGGGAGGTCAATCTGGTCACTGGTTTAAGAAAGATTAAGAATAACCCAAGTGGAACCCCCCTGCTCTACACCTATCTGCCTGGGACATAAATGAGTAGACCATGATTGGAATAATTGCTTTCAACCTGGGGGTGGAAAGGTGGGACAAGTGCCATGGCAAAAGGCAAAAGGTGGTCAGATGATGGCAGTTGCGACTCCAGCCTCTACAATGATCATGACATCATCAGAGGGCACACATGGATCACAGACAACTTCCCCTCTGGCAGCCACAGTGATACAATGCCTGCCAACCAATACCTATTTTCATGACTTGTCCTGTGTGGCAGTAGAGGAGTTAGTAGAGGGAGAGACAAGCACTGGGGATGTTGCATCATTAGTGGGAGTAACACTGTCCACCATCCTGGATTTGGGCATGACAATGCACCTCATCAAGGACTCATCTTTCTTTTGGACCTTTACCTGAGACTCTATGGTATCGATGAGAACTGCCAATCAGGGTAGTTTGAACATGGAGGGGTACAGCAACTGTGTAGCCATACTCAGGTTAGGCGATAAACATATTTGATTGTGGCTAGAACATTGTTTGCATGCACCAAACACTGTTGTCAATCTTCTATTGGTTGGAAACATGATGGAGCATGGATGGGAGGTTTGTTTCAAGGGGGCACCAAACTGCTGTGAGCTAGTTCATGGAAATGAGTCTCTCAGATGCATTGATATACAGGGGCAGCTTTGCTTCTTAGATGTTGAGTTCATTTGTCCACCTGCCATTGGTTCAGTTGAGACATCCAGTCTCACTGCTTTTACTCCAAGTGTGCTCACTTGGGACCTATGGCATGCACAGCTTGGACACATCAGAGGAGACATTACAAAGTTTCTTTCACTGGTGAAGGGAGCTGAGGTCACTTCAATGACAGCTCAGGCATGTTGTGAGTCTTGCATTGTGGCTAAACATCCATGTCAGCCCTACCCATCCTCCACCTTGCCACCCACAAAAATGTTTCTTGAGTTGGTTCATACAGACCTGTGTGGGCCATTTCCCACCTCGACATTACATGGCAAGTGTTACTTCATTGTATTCATCAACGACTACATGAACACCATCAGTGTGCATTTGTTGGCAACCAAGGATCAGGCCTATGAGGCATGGTTGATGGTTAAAGCATGCTGGGAAAATAAATTCAGTACCAAGGTCAAGGCAATACAGACAGATAATGGAGGAGAGTATATGGGGAGCATTTTCACAGGCAGCTTGGTCAAAGCCAGGATTGAACATCAAAGGTCAGTAGCATACACCCATCAGCAGAACAGTAAAGCAGAAAGTGTCGCGTGGCGATGACTGATAATGTGCTGTTCCAAGGCATGGGTCGACATGCGCTTATAGATCGCCTTGTGGCTAACCTGAACCTAAGGGAGGGAATAGGCGAGCTAATAGCAGCGGGCCTCTTCCAGATGTAGCGAGCCTTGACACGAAGTTAATCGAAGCAAGGGTCACCAGGGACACCCTTTCTATCCTTGACAGTTGAAGATTGGAGACCTTGTACACAGGGGTGGAATTATGTACTGAGGGGTACAACCAGAATTCTATCAAGGGTCTGAGTGATTGAACAGAGGTAAGGAGAATTTACAGAGCTAGGATTGCTCAACCTTTACCAGGTGGGATAGTAGGTAGAGTAAAGTACAAGGAGACAGCTCGCATCTGTAAGGGCCTTTATACCCTACAGGCGAGTGGCTCATGTAAGTATGATACTACTAAGTTCGGCAAAGGAAGAGAAAGTCTGTAGTACGAGACATGTAAACAAAGGATGCCTTGATGACAGAAGTAGCCTTTGACACATCGAGTCACAATGACTGAGCGTGTATCAAAGGCAGACTTCGTCTTACATCCATACAGCGCGACATGACACATCAGGTCACGTGTGGGAGAAGCAAAGAGGTAAAGTAAAAGAAGATGAAGACCCTGATCAGGATCTCGCTTCGCAAAGGCGAACGGAACAAAGGCAAAACACAAAAAGGAAAGGTAACATAAGCGTACTGTCATGATTGTACAGTAAAGTCCATTGACTTGCCCAGGGGCAGAGGTCAACAAGCGAGGTGCTATCAAAGCGCAGGAAGGGGAATGACAGCATGGGCGTGAGAACACGAGGCAATGGCAGACGACAAACATGGTGGGAAGGCAGCAGCAGCACGACATCACCCCCCCCCTTGAAAAGGAGGTTGGTGGCCTCACCAACTATGGATTGAAGTCGTTAAAAATTGACTGTTCAAGGTCATTGAGAAGCAGTATTGGTCTTGGAGGGTCCAATAGGACGTCCATTAGTGTCAGTCCAGCGAGAACCTTTTCCGTTTTGACAGGACCAATGTCCAAGGTGGCGGCAGTCGAGGCAAGTATGTCTGTAGAAGGGGTGGAAGGGGTCCAGAGTGATGCGTCCTCCCAACTCAAGGCAGAGTCAGTAGGAGTATTCGACAGGGAGGAAGGGTTTGGAAGGGAGTGCCTGAGTGGAGAAGGTTGCGTTGAATAGATTGTTCTTCCAATATCCTCTGGTGTCATAGACGTCAAGGAGGAACTTTCTCCACTCTTCCACTCTTTCCTCTTCTTCGGTCCATGGATCATCACATCTTTCTCCAAGTACCTGGGCTGTGAGCCATAAGAACTTTCTACTGGCTGCCTCTTCTTCCTGTCTTCTGCGATCGACGGTGAGCCAATGTACTCCTGGGAGAACAGATTCCTCTTCGACCGATATGATCCCTTCTGGAGTCATAGAACAGCTCTCCTCTTCCCTATTGCCGCAAGATACTGCAGGCGTTGCCATTCAGACAGATGGTACCTCGGGTTCTGGAACTTCCTTCGATTGTCGGTCACCAGACCTTCCTGTGTCGTCCTGAACTTCATGACTTCCAGGGGTCGGTGCATCGTTCCATCCAGAAACTCCCTCTCCTTCCGTAGTGTCTGGACCAACTGTATTGGCCCTTCCATCGGTAGAGTCACGGGAGATTTCAGGACGTGGGATGTCTGCGGGCAATGTGCTGTGAAACGACCGAAAGGACCGAGCGAGCGAGGGTCCGAAATGTACATGGACAACATTGATGAGGGAGATGAGGAGGTTCTGAGTTTCTTCGACAACCTTCATTCCTTCAGACTCCATAAATGCTGTGCCTCTTGAGTCTTCATCGACAACCATGTCTCCAGTTTTCAGGGCATTTGCGGCATGGTGGACTGTAAGTTCGATGCTTCCATAGACCTGAGACAACAACCTGAGATAGTCACAGTTGTCGCCGACATCCCATCCGTAGATGATCCATTCGTTGAATTTTTCAAGGATCCTAATGTAGCTTTCATAGTCCTCTGGTTTGCAGAGGAGGGCTGCAGGGGCAGACTTCCTTGTAGGTGCATGGGGGATCTGGGACATGGCTGACAAGTCTCGGTTTGTCTGGTCATTGGATGCAGAGGTGTGAGAGGTTGGAGTTGTTTCAGGGGGTGGCGTGTTGCACGTCTGTCGGTAGACTGGCTCTGGGTATGGACATGCTCTGGGAGTTCTGGGAGGCACTCTGCGCTTTCCCTTCGAGAGGGTGCGTACTGTGACACTGGAGTGGGGGTTCTGTGGTGTTTCGACATTGGGGTTGAAAAGGGATTGGATTGAAGCAGCAATGGAGTCAACGGGCGGCATGGATACCTGGGAGAGGGGTGATGAAAACGGGGTGAAGTCATAGTCGGTGTCGTCATAGGAGATGTATGAGTCCAGCAAGTATTGACATGACTCGGAGTTACGTTCATCGTCGGAGTAAGACATTTAGTTTCGGGAGTTGGGTTTTCTGCAATGAGTGGAAACTCGAGTGGGTTGCTGCCGTTCTGGCAGCTTTCGACGACTTCTTTTATACTCCTCGAGTATTTCTTCTGCGTTGATCAAGTTACTCTCCGGTTCCCAAGTGTTACTTGCATGTCCATATCCACTCCACTTGACCAAATAACGCATGCGCGTACCGCAACACGTCCTCACTTCTTTATGGTTGAGTATTGCTTCGACTTCCCATTCCGGGACATCATCGACCAAATCAGGAAGTGGGGGAGGCGGTGCTGGACCATATTCAGGAGTTTTGTGATACAGGAAGATCCTTGACGTATGAAATACCAGGTGAACCCACCAATGATCGTGCAGATCTAGGCGTATGGTGATTTCCGAAAGGACTTCTTTGATCCTGAAAGGTCCTATGCGTCACGGGGCAAGTTTCATTGACTGCAAGTCGCATTTTAGGTCATGCGCATCCAGCCAAACAAGTTGTCCTTTGATCGGTGGTTGGTAAGATAAGGGGTCTGGGCCGGAGCTGGCCATCTTTTCCATGGCTTTCTTGTGGGCGATAAGAGCGGCATCTCTAGCGAGGGCTAGAGCTTCGAGGCACTCCTCGACCTGTGGTGCCTTGGACATGTGAACTGAGGGATAGGGGTCTGGGTCGTAGCCATAGAGGAGGTAGTACGGGGTCTGGCCGTGGGTGGAATGTACCCTCGAATTGTGGGTGAATTCAGCAAGTGCAAGATACTTGCTCCATTCGTTAGGCTTTTTGGCACAGTACATCCGCAGGTATCCCTCAACCTCCTGGTTGACATGCTTGGCTTCTCCATTGGTCTGTGGGTGATATCTGGACGAAAAGCGAGGTTTGATGCGAAGCACTTTGTAGAGGTTTTGTGTAAAAGCACTAATAAACTGTGGACCTCAGTTGGATATGACAGACTCGGGGATGCCATAATGCGGGTAGACATATTGCAACCATAGGTTGGCTAGGCCTTCGGAGTCTATCGTTTTGTTACATGGTAGGAGTTTCACAGCCTTTGTGAGACCATGGTCGACAATGGTGAGGATAGAGTCATGTCTGTGGGATTGTGGAAGGTCAGTAACAAAGTCCATGGAGACTTGTTTGAACGGTGAAGAGAAAGATGTGAGAGGACTCAGGGAGTGACTCTAAAGGCTAGTCAGACCCTGTAGGGAATCCTGCTGAAGAGAAGAACTAGTAGGGGAAATAGAAAAGAAAAGAACTGAACACTTAGCCTGAAAAACTCAACCTGTAACACTGCTACACCACCACCTTAGGACTTCCCTAAGGCTGCTCAGGCCTCACTCTCAAGGGCTGTAGCAGTAAGAGACTGCCACAGACTGGTCCCACCAGTCTGTGATCTCCAGCCTCTATAGTGGTAGCTTCCTCCTGTTCTTGTAGCTAGTACAAATTCGAAGTCAAGTGCGCCCGTGCTTACTAATCAACCTCTCGCCTCGCCACTAAGTCCCCATCCCACTTACAAAATGGGGAGCAAGCCCCTTAGAAAAGTAAATAAAAATCCTCCACACCTCAAACCTCTCATATCCATCTATTCCCTTAACAGGGAGCTCCCACTCCCTACAATGGTAAAGGTGTATTTGACTCAATCGGTTGGAGCGGCAGAGGATGGTCGCATCAGACAACCTTTGAGGCTTGGCACGTTGGACAACCTTTCACATATTCTCGGATGTTCTTCCACATGCCTGGCCAGAAACATTGTTTATTCATGGTGGAGCACATTGCTCTGACGCCAGGATGGCCAGCAGACGGGTGGTCGTGGAAGTCCAATAGGGTTTTCTTCCGAGCCTTCGGAGGGATGTAGATCCTTCCATTTCTGGTCTTGATGTTAGTTGTCAGATCCTCAACAACTTCTTCTTGTGATCCATCATTCATAATGACATAACTTGTGTCATCCTTTGACAAATTCTTGATTTCTTCAAAGACTTCTTGTGACACTCGACAGAGTCCAGGTTTCCTCAGCTGTTTGGTCATGGAGGTTCTTTTAACTTGTGGGACTTTCACAGTCGAAGGCTTAGTTTCATGGAGGTCGATCACTGGTTTTGAAGACGTTTCGACTGGAGTGGGGATGTCTTGAGAGGTTTCACCCCCCCCCTTTGAGCCAAATCGACGGTGGAAGTACTGTAGTTTCCACTGGTGTAGCCTGAGTGAAGGCCGGATTTCTAGACAAGGTGTCGGGGACAATCATTTGTCGACCAGGGTTATGTTGAAACTTGAGCAGGAACCCTTGAATGTAGGCTAGCCAGCGGGCTTGCCTACTGGTGAGATTTTGCAGTTCTCAGTAGTACGTCAAATTTTCATGGTCAGTATGAATGACTGTGTCTTCAGGAGGCGACAACAGGTAATGCTTCCATGCTTTGAGGGCACAGACGATGGCTAGCATCTCCAGATTGTATACTTGGTAATTTTGTTCAGCTCCTTGGAGCAACTGGGAGAGGTAGGCAATCGGATGTAACTCGTCATCGAACCTCTGGCACAAGACTGCACCAGTGCCAAGCTTGGAGGCATCTGTGTACACCTCAAACAGTTTGTCGAAATCGGGTAGACGAAGTACCGGGGCTTGGCACATGTACGTTTTGAGCTTTTGGAAAGCTTCTTCTTGTGTCGATCCCCACTTCCATGGGAAGTCTTTCTTCGTCAACTCATGAAGTGGTTTTGAGATCATTGCGAATGAAGGGATGAACTGTCGGTAGAAGTTGCAAAAGCCTAAGAACTGTCAGATGTTGTGGACGTTTGCTGGGGTTTTCCAATTCTTAACTGCTTCAACTTTTACTGGGGCAGTTTCATATTGCCCATGTCAAATCGTGTATCCGAGGAACTCTATTTCTTCAGCTTCGAACACGCATTTTGACAGTTTTAGCTGCAGGTTCTCTTTCTTTGCAATCTCCAAGAATTCTTTAATATGCTTCTTCAGGTCTTCATGTGTCTTGGCATGGATAGTAATGTCATCCAGGTATATGACACCTTTCTTGTTAGTTCGTAACTGACCGAACTTTCCATCCATGTAATGCTGGAACGTTGGGGGTGCGTTATTTTGACCGAAGAACATAACGGTTGGTTTGAAGACTCCTCGAGGAGTCACGAACGATCCAAGCAATGCGTCTTCTTCTTTCTCGACTCGAATATTTGTAAAGCCCCATCGAACATCGAATTTGGCGAAGAATTTAGACTCCACCAGCTTGTCTAGGATAGGCTTGACGAGTGGCAACGGGTACCGGTGTAGGGAGTGGGAGCTCCCTGTTAAGGGAATAGATGGATATGAGAGGTTTGAGGTGTGGAGGATTTTTATTTACTTTTCTAAGGGGCTTGATCCCCGTTTTGTAAGTGGGATGGGGACTTAGTGGCGAGGCGAGAGGTTGATTAGTAAGCATGTGCGGACTTGACTTCGAACTTGTACTAGCTACGAGAACAACAAGCTACCACTATAGAGGCTGGGGATCACAGACTGGTGGGACCAGTCTGTGGCAGTCTCTTACTGCTACAGCCCTTGAGAGTGAGGCCTGAGCAGCCTTAGGGAAGTCCTAAGGTGGTGGAGCAGCAGAGTTCAGTTGAGTTTACAGGCTAAGTGTTTCAGTTCTTTTTCTGCTTTCTTTTCCTACTAGTTCTTCTCTTCAACAGGATTCCCTACAGGGTCTGACTAGCCTTTAGAGTCACTCCCTGAGTCCTCTCACATCTTTCTCTTCACCGGTTAGGGATTACGAACAAATTGAGTTGCCGGTAATCTTGTATGAGTCTTTTCTTGCCATCCTTCTTTCCAACAAAGAAGACAGGAGCCGGCGGTACACGCAGAATATCTGCATTTTGGACCTTTTCGATCTTTCCCATCTGCAAGTTCTCTTCGAGGAATTCGTCGAGTAATTGCATCTCATCACGAGACAGGGGATAGATCTTCGCAGGCTTGAAGGTCTTCAAGTCTTTGGAAGGGTCGAGTTTAATCATATGGTCATAGCCAGGTCGGTGTGGGGGTAGTGGACAGTTTTCTGAGAAAACTTCACGATAGGCATTATATTCTCTGGGGAGAACAACCTCTTTGTGTTGTATTTGGGCTTCCAGTTGGGTCGAAATCAAAGTTCGATTTATTGACAAGGTTGCAACCTCTGGGGTTCCCCATCCGACTATTTTCCTGGTGGTCCAATCAATTATGGGCTGGGCTTGTTGGAGCCAAGGCATGCCTAGGAGCACACTTTCATTTTTAAGGTCCATGACATACGCAGACAGCTTGAAGTGTCTTCCATGTACTCGTCTGGTGAAGAGGGTGATGGAGTCGATAACTTGTTTGGAAGAACCTTCGAAGCTTTGCGGAGACCATGGTTGCTTGATCTTCTTAGTCTCCAGGCGGTATCTTGCAACCGCCTCTCGACTGACTGCATTGCATTTGGCGCTGCTATCAATAACAGCCCTGATTTCCCCATCATTCCATTCTGTCAGGAAGAGAGTGCCAGTAATAGCCCTCACAGAGGGGTATTCATTGATGTGAACTATAGACATTAATTCTGGGGCACTGAATGAACGGAATGTACTTCTACTCTCCTCGGTTGGGGTCGAACCAGGAGAGGACTCTAAAAATCCTTCTTTCCATTCAACGCCTCTTTGAGTTTCTCAAACTCCTCAGCGTTGTAGAAGGTCTTGACTTCACAGATGAGCTTTTGTCCATCAGACAGGTTGCAATCCTTCTTGAAATGTCCCTTCTTTCCACACTGGTAGCATTCTCCTTTATTCTCCATATGCATTTCTTGGAGCCAATAAGGATCGGGTTTCCTTTTCTGGGGCGGTTGATACGCAGGCTTTTTTGATTGCCGATCGACGTCCATTGCGTAGGGGTCACATGTTTGATGATTCCTACCATGTGAAGAACCTTCATTTTGATACATGTGGAGAACTTCTTTGTCATCCTTGGTTAGACACTCATTGTACACGCCTAGGCTTGCCTTGGCAGTTTGTGCGTCGACAGTGGCGTCAATCCACTCTTGAACAGTTTGAGGGATTTTACCAGACCGGAGGATCCATTCAGTGGTTCTGTTGTTGAGACCTTTCCTGAAATAGACCCTGGCTTGTCGATCATCGCGTGATATAGAAGCACGAGTGATCAAATCCAGGAACTCGCTGATATACTTGGCTAGGGGCGCATCGCCTTGTTTAATTTCAGCCATCTTGAGGAACACAAGTGCCTCAGTGTCTCCGACCTTGAAGATTTTGCAGAGCTTGGTGAGGAAGGTTGTCCAGCTGTCATATAGATAGACGTCGCCTGCTACAGTGGTATGTTCTTTGAGGTAATTTTCTGCAAAGTGTACAGTGGATCCTTGGCTCATGAAGGATAGGGCAAACCTGATCTTCCGCTCCTCGGTGTCGTAGACGTGATGGTTGAGATTAAGGTAATTGTTGACGGATGCGATCCATGCTTCGAACTTGCCACTAGTTCCATCGAAAGGGAGTGGCTTTCCAAGGCCTAACTCCTTTCGGTCGACTCCTCTTCCTTCCAGTTGTTTTTCTTCGGCCATAGTGGATTTTGGGATGGTATAGGCAGGGAAAGTCAAACTGGAGTGACCAGTCAGAGTTTTGTACCATTGTACCAACTCTTTGATGTTTCCTATGGCACGACCGGCGAAGGGATCGGTAACTTTTGCAAACTGTTGTAGCTGTTCAGCCAGATTGGCGACTTGTTCTTGTTCTCCAACTCCTGCCATTCTGAGGTCTAAGCCTGTAGAGGTCGACGTAGTAGTTTCTGGTGCTGTATGTGTTTCTTCTTTGTCGATTCTTCTTCCAGCTAGTGGTTCTGGTTCTCAGATATGGGAGAACTGAGCTGGGACTTGTGTGATTGCTTCTTGCAAGGTCTGGGCCTGGGTACCCTCTCCTCCTTCTGATTTAGTAGGACTCGTTACTGGATATGGCTGGAAGCATTGAGCCAATGATGTTCGCTCAAGCTTTTCTGGAGCTGCGGTGGTGTTTGACGAATGCAGGGGAACTTTAGGGGGTTGTCCTCGAGTAGGATGGAATTTACTTGATCCCACTTTGGAAGACATGGCTGCAGATTACTTGTTTTTCTGGACTTCTTTAATATGAGTCACGAATCTTCGGTTCAAGGTTTGTGAAGCCTTTGAACAAGATTCACTTTTTACTTTTAGGGGCTCTTGATCTTGAAGTTATCCCGACTGGTTACGGGTCTTGCTATCGAGAGCTACCACTGAGAGGCCTTCACTGGAATTCACTTCGTTTCTAGGCACAGGTAGCAGACCTGTCCACAACACAAGTTACTCCTCAGCTATTAGGGCTTATATTTCTAAGTGGCTGACGCTTGCAACAGGGGAATGATGGTGTGTGTGTGGGATTTCTCATGTTGGAACAATATCAGGAGCGACGGATTTTCAGCTACTACCACGAGGGGAGCTGTATCTTGTTTCGCTGATATGGAACGAGATAGGAGTACTCTTCAGGTATGTCGACTTGCACTTGTGCCACCCGCCAGTACTAGAAGCGAATAGCTACCCGGGCACAAGGGTCAGACAGGGAGCAAAGAGGGGTACTTTACTCTTTTGTTGCGCAGCGACGACTGATAATGCGCTGTTCCGAGGTGCAGGTCAACGTGCGCTTATAGATCACCTTGCAGCTAACCTGAACCTAAGGGAGGGAATAGGCGAGCTAATAGCAGCGGGCCTCTTCCAGATGTAGCAAGCCTTGATGCGAAGTTAATCAAAGCAAGGGTCACCAGGGACACCCTTTCTATCCTTGACAGTCGAAGATCGGAGACCTTGTACACAGGGGTGGAATTATGTACCGAGGGGTACAACCAGAATTCTATCAAGGGTCTGAGCAATTGAACAGAGGTAAGGAGAATTTACAGAGCTAGGATTGCTCAACCTTTACCAGGTGGGATAGTAGGTAGAGTAAAGTACAAGGAGACAGCTCACATCTGTAAGGGCCTTTATACCCTACAGGTGAGCAGCTCATGTAAGTACGATACTACTAAGTTCAGCAAAGGAAGAGAAAGTCTGTAGTACGAGACATGTAAACAAAGGATGCCTCGATGACGGAAGTAGCCTTTGACACGTCGAGTCACAATGACTGAGCGTGTATCAAAGGCAGACTTCGTCTTACATCCATACAGCACGATGCGACGCATCAGGTCACATGCAGGAGAAGCAAAGAGGTAAAGTAAAAGAAGACGAAGACCCTGATCAGGATCTCGCTTCACGAAGGCGAACAGAACAAAGGCAAAACACAAAAAGGAAAGGTAACACAAGTGTACCATTGTGATTGTACAGTAAAGTCCATTGACTTGCCCAGGGGCAGAGGTCAACAAGTGAGGCGCTATCAAAGCACAGGAAGGGGAACGACAGCACGGGCACAAGAACACGAGGCAATGGCAGACAACAAACATGGCGGGAAGGCGGCAGCAGCACAACAGAAAGGGGAATATGCACCATTGAAGGAAGAGCTTTGGTGGCCTTAAACCAAGCCAGATTGTCAGCAGCTTATTTTGGAGGGGCCATTCTTATGATTGGGTACCTCTGGAATCTGATGGGTACACAGGTGTTACCTGGCAACAAAACCCCTTTTGAAATGCTCTATGGCCATAAACTGGACATCTCTCACCTTTGAGTATTTGGATCATGATGCTTCTCTCATATACCACCAGAATGTTGGGTAAAGAATGGACCACATTCATCTGAGGCACTCTTCATGGGGTATCTGGTGGAGTGAAGGGCTGGAGGCTAAGAGACTGTGTCACAGGGACTTTCTTCAACAATAGGGACATTATCTTTGATGAGGAGTCAGTCATGCATCCCAGAGATCTGTCCATGGGGTATTGCTCACTGCAAGATTCACTGACACCTGTCTCATCACTCATTCCCTCCATGTTGCAGGGGGTGCCACAGGAACCACATCATTCAACTTGCACAAGGATGTTGACTGAGAAAGGAAGGGTGCTAGCAGATGATCTTCAGAGGATAAAGGATATGAAGGCATCCTGTACTCATCCTGTCTCAGTTCCAGAAACAAGTGAGGGGGTGAATGACAACAACTTCAGTGAGGGAATGGCTGAGGCAGAGAAGGAGGGCAAGGTCTTTTCCAAACATCAGGTTAATCTGATCATAACAGAACAGTCACACCTTTCCATTAGAAGTGACAGATGATGGGATCCCAGTCAGCCAGGTTACAATATGTTGATTCCTCCTGCAACATACAATGAGGTGATGAAGTGTTCAGATCATATGGGGTGGAAAGAGGCAATGGAAAAGGAACTGGGAACAATGAAGGAGATGGGAGTATGGAGGCTGGTAGAGCCACCACCAGGTCACAAACTCATGGGAAACTGATGGGTGTTTGAGTTCAAACTGGTTGACTTAAAGGGAGGTTCCAGGTTTAAGGCATGTTTGGTTGCACAAGGCTTTTCTCAGGTACCAGGTGTAGACTTCCATCAAACCTATGCACCAGTTGCCAGACAAGCATCAGTAAAACTTTTAATTGCAATGGCAGCACAGAACAATTGGGAGCTAGACTGTTTCGATGTGAAGCAAGCCTTTCTTCATGGGAAGCTCACCAAGGAAATATATATGAAGCAACTGCATGGGTTTGAACAGCATAACAGCTCTGGGCTACTCCTCATATGCCTACTTCTATGCTCTCTCTACAGGTTAAAGCAAGCCACATATGACTGGTATGTCACACTGCTGAAACTCCTCAAGGAGCTCAGTTTCTCTGGGTCTGACATGGATCTGGCAGTATTCATTCTGGATAAGGTCAGGGAGGACAGATGAAGAATAATCTGCATCATTGTGTGGCATGTTGATGATAGGCTAGGCAGGTGTAACAATAGATATTTTCCTAACTGGGTGAAAGGAAAGGTTGGTGAGCATTTTGGCATCAGCAATATAGGGCCCATTTCACTGTACCTTGGAATTGAAATCAAGAGATGGCAAGAGACTCATGAGGTTTGGATCCACCAGGAGGCATACATCGATCACCTCTGCAAGGAATATGGATTAGGAGATGCAAACCCGGCGTCATTGCCTATGGATCTGGGTCATCCCTTCAGACAGGACACAGACATCTTTCCAGACATCTCAGATTTGGTGCATGCCTATAGGAAGATTGTCAGCAAGCTGACTTACCTTGCTACATGCAGCTGACCAGACATCACTCAAGCAGTACAATGCTTTGCCCAGCAGTGCACCCACACAGAACTATGTCACTTTGCCACTGTGAAACACATGCTTCACTACTTAAGGGGGACAAAATCCCTTCACATTCATTACAGGAATCCTAACATTAATCATCTTCCCTATGCTTTCAGTGATTTGGACTGGGCAACATGCCCAACAGATTGCATCTCTGTGATGGGTTATGTCTGGTACTTTTATGGTGGTCCAATCACTCATGCATCAAAGAAGCAGCACACTTTGGCTCTCTCATCAACAGAGGCTGAGTACATGGCACTTGCCACCTGTGCACAGGAGGGCCTCTGGTTGCACTCAGCATTGCATTCTCTTCATCAGTCATTCATGCTTCCTTTTGTCATTCATGCTGACAACACTGGTGCAGTCTCCTTATCCTCCAGTCCAGTCAATCATCCTCACACTAAACATATTGATGTCTGTTATCATTTTCTCTGAGAACACATTGAAAAGGGGGTGTTCACTCTTTGGTGGATCCTGATGCATCAGAACATTGCAGATATCCTCACTAAGTCTCTTGCACACATGTCTTTCCAAACTCATCAAATGGGTCTATCACTGGTGTCTTGCTGAGGGGATGTGTTGGGATGTACTTGGTGCAGTTTCACTTTACAGACTTTAGACATTACAGCATTGACACCTGTCATCATCACATGACACTTACATGCATAGATAGAGCTTGCATTTCTTTTCTTTTCCTCAGTGCATTATCAGATGGCTGAGGTATGTTTACTGTACATTATGTGGTAGACAGGACTGACAGTTCATGATACTAGTATATTCTCTGTTCTCAGGTTCGCATACCTTGCATGTACAGTAGCATGTTATCAGATGGCTGAGTATATTCTCTGTTCTCAGGTGTCTTTACCCATTGTACTTCAAACTCATATGTGCTCTTGGGATGGTGACCACCAGCAGTGGGTGCATGATTAGGCATTGTATTATATGAAAGAAACAAAATGGTAGTGCTCAGTTGAAATTTAAGACTAGTCACAGTGTGATGGCCAACTCACCCAAAAATTGTGGAGAGGTATTGGAAGTCATGCACACATAGGTAACAGTGTTACAATATGACCTAACCCATATCTTGCATATAAATGTGTGGGGGTACTGCATATCATAGTGAATGATTGATGCTTGCTTGGAATAGCTTATATGGGCTGATATATTCATGGTGAGATTCTGGTGGATATCCGTACATAAATAAGATGCTTAGTGGTGGATGTGGTAGGTGCCATTTGATGCTTGTATATTTACTTTGAAGCCATTTGATGCACTCTGCTGCAAGGTAGATAATCCATTACAAGTCTCGGCTCTTTTGATTGTAGTACATCCAACTAGTGCATTCCTACTCCTCTGTTACAACATTTCATAAAGCTTTGTCAATCCAAACCATTCCTGAGCTCAGCGCTCAGCGGCCATGAGCAATATACTAGTTCTTATCCTACAACCAAGTGTATGCTAGTGTAACCAATGCCACATGCGAACATTTCTGTTGCTGATTAGTCACGGTCAAAATGACCTGGCAAAAAAGTTCAGTTTCAGTGATGTAAGTAATCCTCGAGCTCGAGCTCAAGCTCCAAGCATTTGCGAACACATCAACATGCGATTAAACGTATGTAAACTGAAGTCGTCCTTATGCCCATAACTGAATTCGACAGGACATAGCTAGGTCGCCATGCCTTATTCTTCTTCCATGCACGTGTAGGATATTCTGTGCACTTACCGAGAGGGGAGGTACCACCATATGGCGCCAGGTGCGAAATAGCGAAAGAAATGGTACAGATCGCATTGCAAAATTCCAGTGCGAAGTGGCTTAATGACAGTAAGATAGTGGCACGAAGGTCTACAGCCATAGGACATCCTACAGCGCGATAAAACCCTGTCCCAGTATACACACACGTGCGCCTGACCGAGTTTCACGTCAATCAAGCCACGGGATGCTACTTGTTGTGTCGAATGCATGTAAAAGTGTTGAAAACTTCTCTAGGGCATAGTTTCCTCCTGATGGCTGGTTACGAGCGTCCTGATCTCTGCCACGTTCAACACCTGACCAGACGTGATGCGTATGCGTTAAATCATAGAGAAAAGTGGAGTCAACAAACCTTCCACCCATGCAAGGCGGCTGCGCGGGTGTATCCACTCAAGGCCTCTTTGGCAGTATACGGTCTGTGGCATAATACGTAGGAAGAATAAACATACAAGGAACCAGCATGTCAACGTTCCGAGGTCAATTGTGTCAAAGGTGTTAACCTCACCTATCCCAATGATGAGGATGCAACCTTGCAGGCGAAGGAAACGGGTTTGATATCGCGAGCTTGATTTGCAACAGAATTGCCGGGACACTGGACGAGGAGTAAAACTTAGGACTAAGGTTCTCAGCAAGTCCTGAGACTAGACACACCTGTAACTTGGAAGCCATCCTGTAATTCATCAGCTATAAGTCGTTTTCCAAACCATCGTGCCGCGCACCGTCTGATGTCAGCAAATCCATGCATATCGATCCCCCTGAGTCATTGCGAACAGTCAATAAGCAGCAGCGGGACATCAGAGTGCTTACCATCTGTTATATGGCCACCTCCACCCTGGGCGCGCATGTATCATCGAACATGAGAAGATAAAGTAGGCATACTCACCTGCGAGAAAGGGAGGAAACGAGGTCGTATGACACGGAAGAAAGGAGGCGAGTGGGGAAAGCTTGGCGGGAACCGAATCTCAAGGATAACTGAATTCACACCCCTGGCAAGCGAGAGGACCCAAAAGTTCAGACTGGTTGAGCAACACACAACACATGACGTACCTTTCCTCCATATCTTTAGCGACTGGGAGCTCAGGATCAAAGGAATGTACCTCGATAATCCATTGATAGAGATTGTCCGTGTTAAATTCAGAGGGCATATACCACCCTAGAAGCTCTATCGTGTCCTGTTCCCGAGCCTTCAGTAGTTCCCTGTGCAACGCTTTCAGTTCCCTTTGCAAAGCCATCGTAGCTACTATGGAAGATTCAGTAGGCGGCGGGAGCAAGTCCAACGCGTTCTTCTCGACCCAGCCATGATTTGGGAACCATTTCGGGAGGGCGGTACTGTCGATTGTCATCCCCACATCCATTGTCGTGGTTGGGGAACTAGGCCCATCAGGCAAAGAGACGTGTTGCACTTCGTCCGCTGCCGTGAATATTGACACGTCGTCCAGGTCATATACAGTTGGTAATGGTAATTGTGTACGACATTTGTCGAGGATCTTGTCAAGGTGACGCGACGGTTCTGGTATATCGATCGGCATACCGTTGACCTTAGCTACATATTGCGGATCTTGCTCTAGAAACGTCACGCTGGGATCCTTGAAACGGATAGCCACTTCTTGCGTAGCATCCTGATTCCCACAGTCGACTAGCAAATACCGACTAAGATGAACCAGACAAAAAGGAAAATGATCAGGCAAGTGATAACAGTTGGTAGCGGAGTGGGGTAAGCAGAGACATACCACATGATCCAATCTGTGTTATGTACGACGTAACACGGAGACCTGCACACGAATCCCGATGGGGAATTCACGATCTCTGCAAGCACGAGACATTTACGGGGCTTGAGAGTGCTGCCACCCCACCCCGAGCAATGTGGCGCAGCATACGTCGACATTGATACCGAGCCGTCTGCCGCAAAGTAGACCCCTGGATACACAGCAGCATTAGTGTGACTAAGAGAGGAGAGCGAAGGAAGGATCAAAACCAACCATCACCGTAACTTCGACCATTGACGATGCGTTTGTACCATAATCCGTGACGAATGATCTTGTACCAAGAACGGAGATAATCAACAAGGAGAAGTCCACAACCTATGGAACACTGGGGCATACCGAGTGCCAATTCTTTACTGGAGAACCATGGAAAGCCTGTACAAGTAAAAAGATATGAACCGTTGAACGTGCAGTCGAGGTGAAAGGAACCCACAAATATAGTGGGGTACCTCGATGACGTAACAGAGTGAGACTCCTGTTCGAGTGCCATTTTGAACCTGGCTTCTTTGTCGGGTGCGCCCGTCATAATACGAAACTGACGATATGTGTCGCCTAGACATAAGTTCTACCCGATTAGCCAACGTGTACAGTGCTAGATGCAACTGACTAACCGACGTTCCCGAGGACATCCTCACCCTGCTTCAGTTCCTGAATGTGTGCTCTGCATGACGCGAAACACCTGTACGAGGCCATGAGCTTCCTCAACGCAGGTTGTAGACACTACAGGAACTTACCACTTTAAGAGGGACCAAGCAGCAGAGGGAATCCGAGAGTCCATATCCTGCAATCTTGCCTTGGGGTTCTTGAACAAAAACCCCTTCATTGCAGCGATCTAGGGGCCAACTTCATTGGTCCGGTGTCCACGTTACCAAGATACGGGAAACGTATACACACCGGAGGAAGCACATTCAAAAGCGCTGTTATCGCGCTACACATCTGCATATGTTCATCGCCATCAACAAATGCTATCCACAAAACATCAAACTATTACCTCGTGTACAGGTAGAGCATCAAATGCGCACAACCCGTCGTCGTCGACTATGACAGTGCTCCCTGTGGGAACTGGCACGCGTAGACCCATTCCATGTGGGAATGGTTCCTCAAGAGCACCCTCCGCTGCTGCAACATATACCAGAGATACCAGTAGGTCCACCGTCTCCGTGTTGGTGGCGACTTCGTACTGCGGAGCACGGATTGTGAGGAATTAAAAACACAAAGCTGCACTGCACGGGTGATGTACATACCTCCAAGGAGGGACCAAAATTCAGTGTGTAGTATTGGAAGATGCAGAGGTTCGAGGTGCACACGTAGGGCTTTAGAGATCCATAAGTGTCATTCTCGAGTCGTTTATGGCATATAACGCAATGCCTGGCGCAGAGCTGGACCAAAAGTGAGTGGAAATCGGAAAAGCCTTGGCGAACTCACCGCAAGCCGTCTGATCAAGAATCCGAAAGCGGTCGTGATGATGTTGATGTCCAGTGATCTACTTTCCATAGGATCAACAGGCAGCTGGTACGTCGCAGCCAATTCCTTCTCAGCCTTGTCTGCATTATAAAATATCTATACTAACTCATGGAGTCGTCCAAAGATCAGAGTGGTAGACGGTGCACACCTCTTCGTTTCGAGAAAAAACATTCTCTGGATCATCTAGCGCAACTTCAGATTGCCACAACAACTCTTCCGCAGCAGCCCAACCCAACCCAAACCTCCTCCTCAGCCGGATCAAGGGCGTAAGGGACTTATTCATTAGATCTCCTAATGAATCGCTTAAACACATTCTCCTGAAAGCGCCTGGACCTGCTTCTTCATGTTGTAACTCCTCTTCGAGGGTCATTTGTGCGGATCCGTCGGTAATTCCATCTTGCGACACTGTGGTATGAATATATTGACTGAAGGCGGACCTAACTTGGTTCAAAGGAGGCTTATAGTTCGATGAGAATCCTAATTTGAATTTGAGTGCGACACCGGTGAATGCAGCGTCGGGAATCATGGAACCGTCGCGGTCGAGAACCGGGTAGAACCCCCGAAATCCGGATATTAACAACGTAAGACGTTGACCAGGTTGCAAAAAATGCCTATCCCAGGCCAATAACGCATGTGAAGGGATGTAGGCAGTTAGGTCGATTGCGGGTAACGATACTGAGAGGTAGAATTCGTCGCTGTTTGCACGGACAATACCAGGATCATAGCCTGCAGCCGTCGCTTCAGTGAAGTCTCTGGTGGTATTGAGAAGTGAGTGGCTGGTGCGGTAAAAGAACGAAGGAAAGTGACCCACTTGCCCAGTCGACCAATTTCAAGACAGGGTTTACAATCCAAATCCATATGCTGAGTCAAGTATTCCTCATCGAAAAACTGTTCATCAAACTGGTCTTCATCGAAACTAGAACTCAGCATTTCCATGTCCTCCCCTCCAGCCACTACTTCGACTCTTTCGACCTCATCTTCTACCTGATGATCATTGATAGATATGATATTGCTACCCAGAGACAACTGTTCCAAGAAAAACTCCACGACACCTCTTACCGTACACGATTTCCGGTCTGGTAACCTTTCGATGGAGTCAGCGATCTGTGGCGTAACTGCATCGTCTTGAGTGTAGCCGAAGAAGGTATGGCTGTGAGGATATTCGGACGTGTCTAAGCCATGGAGCAATACAATTACGTGAAGGGCGACGAAGAGAGCGAATCGGTACCTGAAATGAAGATGTTTATTGTCGTCGTCGGCGTTATTCCATTCCTACTTCCTTCGGCACTTGAAGGGCCGCCCGGGAATTCTGACGGGGCATGTGCATCAACGAGATCGAATTTGAAGGATCCTTCTTCGTCGCCGGTCCTGACGTCTGTGCAGAAACGACCAACGGTGGATGAGCGTGTATGCCGGAGGGCAGCAGTAAGGGGTTCTCGGGCGCTACCCTTACCATGCACTATCCAGCGTTTGTTGTTGCTGCAACCATTACCACCATTGCTGGTTGGCACTGCCAGCCTGGAGTGGGCGTACGCTTGAAGTTCGGACAGATCTGCGGCGAACTTCTTAGGACCACTGAGCATGATGTGAGCTGGTGTAGGTGTTCAAGTTAGGGGTGTCGAGGCCTTCCTATTGTGTCACGCGAATGCAACGCGGCGTCCTTCGAGGGTGAACGTTTGAACGAACGATATCTCTGAATCAAATACTACTGGTAGGCGGCAGGTTGGCAGGCCTACGTTGGAGTGCTGCGCTCTTCGTCTCTGCGCTTGACGGTACTGGGAGGGCGATTCTGCCCCACGGCGATCTACACCAAGTTTCAGTCTGAGACGTCCCGGCCGTCCCGTCGAATTTGACTAGTGCGACTACCAACTCGGGGGAGGTTTCTATCAGCGGTTTCATCGCCAGATCATGGGGAGCATTGAACTCTTGGCAGCTATGTACAACGGTATGAACACAGCACCGTGGGGTGCATTGGATGGAGGTTAACGCTGACGCCAAGCATGTCTAAGTCGAAGGATTTCTCTGAATGTCATTCATTTACTCTCCATTTGCCCGAAATCACTCAAAACTCAGCATCATTGCCAACCGTAATTCACAGACAGGCTACGCAATCAACTTCCGTTTCAAACGACGGCCAGCCGCCTCCACCACCCATTTAGATTGCGGGTACCAGCAACAGCGTTCTGCAGCTTTCACCTCACATCCAGTTCATGGCCATTGGCTGTACGACGAAAGGGCAATGGTGTTCTTACCCTCATTTTGCTTGGTTGATTCTTCGGAGGCGTACAGCTTACATTTATTCAGCGAGCGACTCGAGATTGAACCAAAAAATAACTCTCTTCGTCTTCCCGATCGAAGGTTATTCAATCTACCACGTCGTATGTCCATTCTTGCCACTGTCGTCCTCTCTCGTTCTCGTGTGCGACCAGCCCCTGAGAGCAGTGATATATCACAGATGTCATAAAACATCTTGCATGAAATCTTGAGTTGAGCAGGAACGACTCTATTCTAGGAATAGCCAATGGTCGGTGCTCCTCTGCAAGCTGGTCTCAGTGTGGAGTGTGCATTGGTGTGCACTATTAAAATGCATTAGCCAGCAGGCTCTGAAAACGAGGAGGCAATGAAGGAGCGGTGTTCTGGACCAGACTCATGCGCCAACACTGGCTAGATATCTTTTGTGTTCCGTACCGTCCACCATAGAGTGAGATTGAATGTGAAGAACTGGTAGCCTGTCGTCTCCGGTTTGTCTAATAGATAGATTGAATGCTGTGCTGCATGCCTTTGACACAGCCACGCCGTCATAGTGCTGACACGTCAGTGCTTCAGTTCGCATCTGCGACGACGACGACGAACGATGTCAGTGTCGTTCCTCGACCAGCTCGCCCAGCTCGACGCCTTCCCAAAACTTCCTTCCACTTATAAGTCTCGTTCGGAATCGCGCGGTCTATTCACCCTCTTCATCGCAGTCATTGCCTTCCTCCTCGTCCTAAACGATTTCGGAGAGTATATTTGGGGATGGCCAGATTATGAATTCAGCATCGACACCATGTCGGATAGTTTCATGGACGTCAACGTCGATTTGGTTGTCAATATGCCTTGCCAGTGTCCGTTGCAGTTCCGTACCGCTTATTTATTCGTCGTACTCACTTTACTACAGTCCTCAGCGTAGACCTTCGAGACGCACTCGGTGATCGTTTGTTCCTCAGTAAAGGATTCCACCTCGACGGCGTAAATTCTACTTCTTGTTATCATTAACCGCTGATCCCGTCCACTGAATACAGACCGTCTTTGACATTGGTCAAGCGACGACCTTAAAGTGGGTCACCCTTTCCCCCCATCCTACCCCCTCTTCGCAGACCAATGACCTCGTTCCAGAGAGCACCAGAAATCTCTCTCCGCGCGCCAGGCAATAGCTCAGTCGAGGAACTCTAGAGGACTGCTTTCTTTCTTTAGGCGGAAGCACTCGGAATTTAGACCTACATATAATCACCGACAGGATGGAAGTTCATGCAGGATTTACGGGTCTCTTAGCGTCAAAAAGGTCACCGGTGAGTATATATCGCACCACTCGAGTGGGTTGCAGTTTTGACCACCGGAACGTAGCCAATCTACATATCACCACCCTCGGTCATGGGTATGCCAGCAGCACGCACGTCGAGCATGACAGTAAGCATTATTTCATTTCCGCGTAGATTGGCTTTTCTTTATGCTCGATCTGGGGGCTAGAGATGAACTTGTCGCATGCCATCACCGAGTTTTCATTTGGGCCTTATTTTCCCGACATCGTCCAACCTCTTGACTATTCTCTTGAAATTGCTAACGAACGTAAGTCCCCTTCCGCCACTGCCATATTCTTCCCCTTTATTCGTTTCTGCCGTGCTCACGTCATGGTTGTCCTGCAGCGTTCGTAGCTTACACCTACTTCCTACACGTTGTGCCTACAACTTACATCACCCCACGGAGTCCACCTCTCCACACCAACCAGTACAGTGTCACTCATTACACCCGTGCATTTGCACACGGAGCCGGTACTCCCGGTATATTTTTCAAGTTCGATCTTGATCCCATGGTCATCTCGATACATCAGCGTACCACGTCCCTTATACATTTACTGATAAGGTCCGCGTTCTCGTGATCGAAAGGCGATTATGAAACTGAAACTTGACACGACAATTAGATGCGTCGGCGTCATTGGAGGTGTATTTACATGTGCATCCTACTTCCTCCGAGTTTCAGTCCGAGCTGTTGAAGCCGTTTCCGGGACGAATAACACGCCTGGAATTGTAGCTGCCGAAGCCACTGGCGTCCGTAAGCGCTGGACAGGGGGTCATCTCCGCGCAAGAACTTCAAGCAGTCGGAACAGCTGGATTGCTGAAGGCAGCGGGGGAGTCACGCCTTTACCTTCCTCGTCTTACTCTGCGAATTACTCAACGACACCTGTGTCGGCTGCATTCACAACGCAGCAATCTCCCTATCCGTATTCTCCGTATTTGAGCTCGCAGGCTTTTCCGCAGCAAGGAGGGCCAGGAACGTTATCTGTCCCGCCCACTCCCAAGACGAGTGTGGGGCATAGTTTCGGGCCGACGACACTAGGACCTCCTCGTGCATATGGACATGCGCATGCGAAATCGATCAGTGGACCTGTGATAGGGAGGAGTGTGAGTGCTGAGTCGCCGATCCCTGGAGTAGGTGGGTCGTCACCGGCATCCCCACTAGTGGGACCAGTGCCAGGAAGAGGGCCAGTGTTGCTGGGGGGAAAGAAGGATGACTGAGGCGTTCGTACTTAGCCCTATGTTTTTTCCTGCGCCTGTCCTTTATATGTTATGGGAAGGACTTGACATACCCCCAGAGTTGCGGATTCTGGTCGGTTCATTGAGGGTATTGAACATTTCAAAGGGGGCTAATCTAAATAGGTATGGGTAAGGGCGTGTAATGGTAGATTACCAGATACAAAAACCTGCACATGCATAGCCTGCATTTTGTGTGACATGACCCAGGTGACACTTGCATGCCTGCCCCAGGTGCATGTTAGGAGTTGTGCCATTTCTGGCATAATAGCCATGATAGTATCCGAGTCCCTCCTTGAGAAATATGATGGGTAATCTGGCGTCCTGGAGGCAAATCTGCCTCTCTTTTCAAGTGGAGTGTTCTCCCTCCTTACAGGCATGCCAGGCTAGAAATGAGGGATAGTATCCTCTCTTTTTAAGATCAGTTTGGGTTCTGCATCCAAAGTAATTGTCCTACTTGCATCTTTGGGTGTGCTACAGGGTTTATCCCATGATTGTCAAACCCTTCAGGATCATACCCAGCCATTGTTCCATTGTTGCCAAAGGCATTCAAGGAAATCATTCTTGGCTTGAAAGGCCATGCAAAGGTTGATAGGGGCATCCCTCTCAACATTTTCTCTCCTTGAAGGTATTTCACCTTCATTGTATATTTCTATTGGAGTGCTTTGAGACCTTCATACTAGAATGAGTTCAGAAGACATCCACAAGTTATCTAGCTCAGTTTGTTAAGGAGTAAGGGGACTTGTTGAGTCTCTGATAGCCTCTGTTCCATCTCTTTCCACTTGCTCAATGCTGCTTTCCAATGTCATTGAGGTATTTAATCCTCCAGACATGTACATGTCTGGTGCTCCAGTTCCAAGCTGCCTAGCACTCATTCCTTGGTTAGTACTTCCAGCCAGCAGCTGCATTGCCTCTGTAGTTTTACTGTCCTTCTGGACCTCAGAAGATATTTAGGGACTCAACAGCTACTGTCATCTGGAGGGGGATTCCCTCTGTCAGGCTGCTTGTTCTGACCTGTCTTTACTGCATGGGTGTCACATGGGGTCATTCAATCTCTTGCTGTTCTGGAAAAGGCTGACATTGCATGTGATGGTGGCATATAGAAGGGGTTGTTGCTAGGCCCAATGTGTAAGTCTTGGCTGTCCTTCTTGACAAGCCTACTTGCTGGATTGAGGGAGCCTTTGATAGGGAGAATTACAAGGACACCTAGTTAAAGGTGTTACGCCTCGACCCAGCACCTTCTATTTCTGGGCTAGAGCTCTGGCTATGCGCCTTTTGTCCCGCCATCATAATCGTACTCGGCTGTTCCTTCGTCGCTATCCTTATTGGGATACACATAATCCTTCCTAACCGGCCCGCCGGTCTCTACCTTTGGTAAAGCCATGTGGTAACCAATCCTTGTTCCGATCAACATCGGAACTTCTCTCGCTCCGTTGGGCATAACCCCAACTCCAAATCTGTCTTGCGTTGTGTGCCCTTCAGCAGGGCCCTGTCTCTGTTTCCATTCATGACTCGTTTCCTTCTCTGACTCATCTTTGTGTCTGCTGCCCATTTGTACTATAGCTGCGCCCCTGCTGCGCATTGTTGCACTTCCGTTGTGAGCCCACTCTGTGTACTTGCTCTCATTGGCTCCAAGTTCCATACATACCTTAAGCCTTGTCTCCATGTTACCTTAATTGGTTGTGCCCATGTCCCGTTCTTACTAAATACGTTACGTGCCCATTCTTAGTGGGCCATGGACACTTGTTTACTTGGGCTCAGTGCCCTATACAGCTACAGTATATATAGAGTTACTGTACCGCTGTATTTCCCTAACTTTTCGCTACCTTGCAAAACGCCTCATTAATTGCCATTCTTTGGCGATTCAAGTGAGCCGTCCAAGGGTGCTCAAAGTCTCCACGCACCGAGGTAAACCTTAGGTCGCTACACCATTCTTTGGTGCTACGAGCGACTCTTTGATTACTCCACTCTTTACGTTCCTACACCTTTCTTAGGTGCTTCGAGGAACTCGCGGCGTAACAAAAGGCAGCCATGCAAGAGCTGTGATTCAAGAGGGGTGATGAATGAGCAATAGTTTTGATCAAAAGAGAAGTGGAGGATTTACAGAGCTTAGTTGCTCAACCCACCTTCTGCAAGGTAGGTTGCTATGTAGTGTAAAGTACAAGGAACCCAGGTCACATCTGAGGTGGTTTATATACCCTCAGGTGACAAGGATTAGTAACTATGGCTTGTACCATATGTGGTAAGGTAAACAGAACAGCAGGGCTGAGTGAATGAAGACACATAAACAAGAAAGCACCATGCACATTGAGTCAGAATGACTCTACACATCTGTGAGGGCATTCCTTTGCAGCATGGCAATGTGATGTGGCAAAGTCACATGCATGAGAGGACAAACAATGAAGTATAAAGAAGCAGTGATCCCAAAAGGGATCTTGCTTTGCATGGGGACAAAGTGAAAAAGTAAAACTGAAAAAGGAAATGTATGTAAGCAGAGATGAGATGTGTCATATAGTAAGTCCATATGCTTGCCCCTAAGGCAGGCAGAGGCATAAATGAGGTGCTTCCAGAGCATGGGAAGGGGAATGATGATGACCTTGTGTAAACACAAGGTGATGGCAGAGTATGGATATGGCAAAGAAAAGAATGGTGCATGACAGTGGGCATGTGTATGCCTGAGTAGCTGTGTGACTCATGTTGTGAATACTTGATGAGAGTTCAAAAAATTGTAAGGCTGTTGTTGGTTGTCTTAGTATGACACTCATGAGCTGTGCCATATGGTATTTACAGATGTGATGTGGATAAGACAAAGTACCGTAAAATTTCTCATACCAGCATATACAGTATACTAGATGGAAAGGCATGTGATAGCAGTTTGGAGCATTCATCTGTGCCAATAATACTTGCTAATGCCTACATAATATATCACATGATCAATCCAGTGGTTTGTCAGCAAGTGAACAAAGCCAACATTGAATTTGAGCAATTGATACTCTGTCATGTGCTGTTCTTTTCCTTGCCATGTCCATACTCCACTATCACCTCATGTTTACATGAGGTCATCATTGTTCCCTTTCCTGTGCTCTGGAAGCACCTCATTTATGCCTCTGCCCACCTTAGGGGCAAGCATATGGACTTACTATATGACATGTCTCATCTCTGCTTTGTACATTTCCTTTTTGGTTTTACCTTTACATTTTGTCCCTGTGCAAAGTGAGATCCTTATCAGGATCATCACTTCTTTTCACTTTACTGTTTGTCTTCTCACACATGACTTTGTCATGTTGTGTCACCATGCTACAAAGGAATGACCTTGCAGATGTGTAGAGTTATTCTGACTCAATGTGCATGGTGCTTTCTTGTTTATGTGTCTTTGTTTGCTCAGCCCCACTGTTCTGTTTACCTTACCATGTATGGTACAAGCCATAGTTACTAATCCTTGTCACCTGAGGGTATATAAACCCCCTCAGATGTGACCTGGGTTCCTTGTACTGTATGCTATGTAGCAACCTACCTTGCAGAAGGTGTGGTTGAGCAACTAAGCTCTGTAAATCCTCCACTCACTTTTGCTCAAAACTATTGCTTGTCTGTTGCCCCTCTTGAATCACAGCTCTTGTGTGGCTGCCTTTAACTAGGTGTCCTCATAATTCTCCCTGTCAGAGGCTCCCTTGATCCAGCAAGTAGGCTTGTCAAGAAGGACTTCATTGACTTGCACATTGGGTCCTGTGACAACCCCTTCTATATGTATGTCAACATCATGTGCCACATTGGCCTTGCCCAGAACAGCAAGAGATTAACCAATGCCACATGACAAAAGCATAAAGTACCACCCCTTTGTTCATCTTGCACAACTGCATGTGTTAGCAAAGGTTTCCATGTTGTGTATCTGCAGGCATGATACAGCTCCCTACAGGTTGTAGCTGAAAGTCACTAGCCCCTGTTCAGGTATTGTTCTGCATCAACATGCTTTCAAGAAAGCTGCAGTTGACATATCAGCAACCCTGGTATTCAAACAGTCTCTGCACACCCAATCATTTTCCTTTGCAAGCATCAGTGAACTAGAAGCATAAGACCTAAAGACAGATGAGTACACTTGAGTGAGGATACCTCTGCTGGGTATACCAAAAGTCTCAGTGGAATACCTGTTGTGGCAGCTTGTTCAAGCTCTCATGCAGTCCATGCAAGAGGACAGCAACCTCTCACAAGGCAATTAGCAAGTTAAGTATTGTACTGGTGGTGAACCTGAAATCATACTTCAAGCCACTGGTAAGCCCTCTGTGGTTACAAGCATATTTCAAAATCCTCAAGCTAATTCACTTTGCACACCTTGTACTGGTGAACTTGTAACTGTACCTCCAGTCACTGGCAAGCCAGAAAACTTTTGTAATCTGTCAAAGTGTCTTCTGAAGCAGGATCAAGTAAGTTCTGTCCTTGCAGACCCAAACCAACAGTACCCCTGTGCACTTCAAACACTTCAGCAGCACCTGAGAAGCTCAAGCACACTTCTTCTGTGCAATGTTTCCAACCATATCTGGTTATGAGTCCTATGAAATCTGAAGGAGGAGAGGGTAACCAATGCCAGACCTCACAAGAGACTATAATGACTTCCAAGTTACTGGAGACCTCCACCCAGTTCCAAGAACCACAGCTGTTAGTCAGCAAGAAAATTGACAAAGAAGAAACTATACAGCCCCTGAAACAAAGTCTTCATCCACCAATCTTGGAATGGCAGGTTTTGGAAAACAAGAACAAGTTGCCCAACTCACAGAACAACTCCAGCAGTTTGCTCACACAACTGACCCCTTCCAAGGCAAAACTGTCAGGAATGTAAAGGAGCTCATACAGTGGTATGAGGCATTGGCTGGACACTCTGGCCTCGCTTTCCCTGCATACACCATCCCAAAAACTAGCATTGCTGAAGAAAAACAACCTGAGGGTTGAACATTGACTGGACACTCTGGCCTCACTTTCCCTGCATACACCATCCCAAAAACTAGCATTGCTGAAGAAAAACAACCTGAGGGTCAAACATCTGAAGGAAAGGAGTTAGGCCTTGGCAAACCTCTACCCTTCAATGGCACAAGCAGCAAATTCAAATTCTGGATTTCAAGTGTCAACAACTACTTGAATCTCAACTGACATGTCTATATGACTGATCAAAGAAAAATAGGCTTTGCCCTCTCATTTATGATGCAGGCATTGGCCATCCACTTCACTGAAAATTACCTCAAGGAACATGCCACCTTAGCTGGTGATGTGTTCATCCTCAACAGCTGGATGACTTTCCTTGTCAAGCTCTTCAAGGTCAGAGACACTGGAGCTATGGCTTTCCTGTCCATGGCAGAGATCAAGCAAGGCAACATGTCATTAAGTGAGTATATCAGGAACTTCCTCAATCTCATTACAAGAGCCAACATATCATGAGATGACTGTCAAGCAGGCATCTACTTCAGAAAAGGTCTCAACCCAAGAATGACTGAGTGGATACTCTGCTCTGGTAAAATCCCCCAGACTGTCCAGGAGTGGATCAATGCTGCTGTCAATGCACAAACCACTAAAGCAAGTCTCAGCACATATAATGGCAACCTTACAAAAGAAGATTGAACTGTTCTCCACTTATATCAAAATGAAGGCACAAGTTCTGCCCAATCAAAACACTGAGATCCTTATGTAGTGGATGTTGATCAGCAATCAAAGCCAAATGTTTATTGACACCCCAACTACCAAAAGAAGAAAGCCCCTCCCAAGGTGTGCTTTCAACAAGTAGGATCTTTGGGCAACATGCACATAACATGTTACAATTGTCAAGAGCAAGGTCACTATGCCAGTGACTGCAAGAAGCCTTCAAAGTCAGGGCCAAAAGCCCTCATTCAAGAAGTCAAGCCTCATTACTCTGCAGCTGAGTTTGAGGAACTCAGAAAGGCTTTTAAAGCAGAGGATTTTTAGATCCCTCTCCCTGGTCCACTGCCACAGAGGAGAGGTGTACATTCAGATCATTCTCTGCTCCAGAACTAATGTCCCTTGCCAGTATATCTGAATACCCATCTGTTAAAGCAATCAGTGGGACCCTTTACCTTGTGGAGAGAAACAATGGCATGGTGTGGACCACAATTAACAGCAGTGCCAAATGTAACACAATCAGTCAAGAGGCAGTTGGAAGATACTGCCTGGAGACTTGCAAAATTCCTGATCCATGGATGCCAAGGAGTTTCAAAGGATCAACAAAACAGTTAATTGACTCCATTGCCCTCTTCAAGGGATGCATACACAGTCACATCTTTGAACTCAGTGCCTACATCATGGATCTCAAAAATGAAAGCATCCTCCTAGGGATGCCTTGGCTCCAACAAGCCCAGCCTGTAATCAATTGGGTCAAATGCCAAATAGTTGGATGGGGAATGACTGAAGTTGTGGTACCACAAATTAATCAAACTTCAATATCAACCAAACTCAAGGTGCAAATCAAACATGAAGAAGTCATGCTCCCAATCATGTGTGGAGACTTCAAGGAAGTTTTCTCTGAAAACTGTCCTCTTCCTCCCCATTGTCCCAGCTATGACCACACAATCAAAATCAACCCATCAAAGGATGTCAAGACCTTCAAGTCAGTGAGAATCTATCCTTTATCAAGAGATGAAATGTCCTTGCTGGATGAGTTCTTGCAAGAGAACCTTGCATCCAGAAAGATAGAAAAAGTTCAGAACTCAGACATTCTTCAAGTTCCCCTGGCCCCAGTCTTTTTCAAGGGCAAGAAAGACAGCAAGAAGCACTTAATTCAAGACTACCAACAATTAAATTCTTTCACTATCCCTGATTGGTATCCACTTCCACTAGTCAAGCCCATCCTCAATGAGCTTGTTGAAAGTTTGCTACTTTGCCAAGTTCAACATTTGCTGGGGCTTCATGAATATTTGAGTGGAGTCCAAAGAAGATGAGCTGCTCAGCAGCTTCATAACACCTCATGGAGTGTATAAACCCATGGTTATGTTCTTCAGTCAGTGCAATGTGCCCCCAACATTCCAACACTATATGGATGGCAAGTTCAGGTGACTCTGAACCAAAAAGAAAGCTGTCATCTACCTCAACAATGCGACCATCCATTTGAAAGCACATGAAGGCCTGAAGAAGAACATTTTCAAATTCTTGGAGATCACCAAGAAGGAGAACCTATGCCTCAAACTTTTGAAATGTGTTTTTTTTGGCAGGTATGGAGAAAGCTGCTCAACAGCCCATCAGGTGGTCAAGTCCTGGTGTGTGAGGTTGGGCTCCCAGTTGCCAGGTTGGTTGTGCAGGAGCAGACCAGCCTGACTCACTAAAACTCCAGTGCTGATGTGCAAGTGGGACCATTCACTTGCCAGTGCAGGGGAGGTTGCAGTCCTGGGGGTCAACCTTCAGTGTATGTGCCCAGGACCTCCTCTGACAGGCCAGCTGTTCATGGGGTTGTTAGTCCCATCCTGTACTCCTTTGTCTGTATTCCTCTTGGTGGGGTTTTAGTTGTTTTTAAAGGTTGTTTTGAGTTTCCCATCAATTATTTCTGCTAGTTTTTTGTTTATGCACCATCTGTGTTCAAATTGTGTCTTTTTGAAATGTGTTTTTGAAGCAGAAGAAATCAAGTTTCTGGGGTACACCATCAAATATAGATAGTACAAAACTGCCCCTGTCAAGGTCAAAGCAGTTTGTAGCTGGAAAACCCCTGGGAATGTCCACAATGTTTGTCAGTTCCTCAGCTTCTGCAATTTCTATTGGCAGTTCAGCCCTTCTTTCATGATGCTTGCAAGACCATTACACAATTTGATGAAGAAAGACCAGCCTTGGAGGTGGAGTAAAGATGAAGAAGATTCATTCAACAAGCTCCAGTCCACCTTATGCCAAGCCCCTGTTCTTTGTCTACCTGACTTTGAGAAGCCATTTGAAGTGTACACCAATGCATCAAAACTTGGCACAGGAGCTGTCCTATGCCAGAAATATGAAGACAGTGAACTACATCTGGTCACTTATCTCTCACAGTCACTCCAAGGAGCCATACAAAACTATCAAGTCTATGACCTGGAGATGTTAGCCATTGTCAGAGCTTTAAAGGCATGGTGTCACTACTTGCTGTCTCTGGTCCAGCTGACCATCATCCACACCAACCACAAAAACCTTATGTATTATCAGGAGCCTCAAAACCTCACTGGTAGGCAAGCCCACTGGCTTGCCCTCATTCAAGGTTTTCCATTGCACTTTATGCACAACCCCAGCAAGTGGATGATAGTCCCCAACACCCTATCTTGCAATCCCACATTTACTCCAAGTTTGGCAGTAGAAACCACAGTACTTCTGTCATGCTGCTACTACCTTTTTGCCTTGTCTGCTGCCCCACCACCTCATGCCCTCATGACCGCCCAAGTTGTCCCCTTTCCCATGTTTTGATAGCACCTTGCTTACTGGCCTCTGTTCCCTCGGGGACAAGCCTGTGGACTTTACTATATGATGCAATGGTATGCTTACATTACAGTTTCCTTTTGTGTTTTGCCATTGTTCTGTTTACCTATGCGAAGCGAGATCCCAATTGGGATCGTCGCCTTCTTTTACATTACTGTTTTGTTTCTCCCACATGTGACCTGATGTGTCATGCCTCGCAGTATGGACCCAGGATGGACTCCATCTTTCATACATGCCCAGTCACTATGACTTGACACATCTATGACATCCGGGATCCTTTGTGTACGTGTCTTGTCAAACAATGATCTCTCCCCTTTACCAGTAGTAGCAGTACAATACTTACATGAGCTGGTCATCTGAAGGGTATAAAAACCCTGTCAGATATGACCATGTCTCCTTGTACTTTACTCTACCAACTATCCTCCCTGGTAAAGGTTGAGGTCTACTCCTCTATAAATTCCCCTTGCCTCTGTTTGACTGTGCAAACCCTTGGTGAGATTCTGGTTGTACTTCTAAGTACATAATCCCACCCTTGCATACAAGTCTTTGTACCCTTGACTGCCACAGATAGAAAGGGTGTCCCTGTCAGATCTTGCTTCGATTAACTTCATGTCAAGAACTGACATACCTGGAAGAGGCCCATCACTGTTGACTCACCTATTCCCTCCCTCTGGTTCAGGTTAGCTGTAAGGCAATCTATAAGCACATGTTGACCCATGCCTTGGAACAGCGTGTTATCAGTTGTCACCACATGACAAAAGAGTAAAATACCCCTCTTCCCTCACTGTCTGACCTGACTGTCCCAGAAGCCATCTGCTTGTGGTTCTGAAGGACTACTCATGCAAGTTGACACAGTGGAAGAGCAACTCTATCTCATAACATATCAGTGAAGTGAGATACAGCTCCCTTGTGGTAGCAGCTGAAAATCCACTGCACCTGATAGTGTTCCAAACTACAAGAATTCATCACATATATCATCATCATTCCCATTGCAAGCATCAGCCAACTAGAAGTATAAGACCTAACAGTCAGAGGAGTAACTTGTGTTGAGAACAGGTCTGCTACCTGTGTCAAGAAACCAAGTGAATACCTGTGAAGGCATCTCATTGGTAGCTCTTGATAAAAGCTGTGCTGGAGAAAGAGTCTCTGGAAAGCCCATAACCAGTTGAGGTCACAGCAAGATCAAGAGCCAGTAAAAGCATGTATCCTTCAAGGGCCTCACAATCCCTGAAGCATATATGTGACTCATATTAAAGAAGTCTGGAAGTCAAAAAGAATCTGCAACCATGTCTTCCAAAGTGGGATCCAACAAGTTTTGTCCTCAAGGACAGCCACCTAAAGTTCCCCTGTGTTCGTCAAACACTACTGCAGCACCAGAAAAGCTTGAGCACACATTGTTGGCTCAATGCTTCCAGCCATATCCAGTAACAAGTCCTACCAAGTCAGAAGGAGGAGAGGGTACCCAGGCCCAGACCTCAGAAGCAGTCCCAAGTTCATTTGTCCATATCCAAGAACCAGAACCCTTAGCAGGACAAAGGATTGATGAAGAAGAAACCCATACAGCTCCAGAAACAACTTTGTCAACTTCTACCAGCCTCGATCTCGGAATGGCAGGAATTGGAGAACAAGAACAAATTGCTGCCCTTGCTGAACAACTACAACAGTTCACAAAGACTACTGATCCTTTCACCAGACAGACTGTCGGAAACGTAAAAGAGTTGGTGCAGTGGTATGAAAGCTTAACCGGCCATGCTGGCCTGGCTTTCCCCACCTACACCATTCCAAAATCAACAGTTGCTGAAGAAAAGCAGACCAAAGGGAGAAGAGTAGATCAAAAGGAGTTAGGCCTTGGAAAGCCACTCCCATTTGATGGAACTAGTGGGAAGTTCGAAGCATGGATTGCATCCATCAACAACTATTTGAATCTCAATTGCCATGTCTATGACACCGATGAGTGAAAGATCAGGTTCACCCTCTCTTTCATGAACCAAGGGTCTGCAGTCCACTTTGCCGAAAACTACCTCAAAGAACATACCACGGTTGGAGGTGAAGTTTTCCTATATGACAGCTGGACTACCTTCCTCATCAAGCTCAGAAAGATCTTCAAAGTCAGTGACACAGAAGCCCTAGCATTCCTAAAGATGGCAGAGATCAAACAGGGCAATGCATCCCTGGCAACATATATCAGAGAATTCCTGGATCTCATCACTTGTGCCTCAATCTCTTGTGATGATTGACAAGCTGGTGTCTATTTCAGGAAAGGTCTAAATAACCAAACTACTGAATGGATCCTACAGTCAGGAAAAATTCCCCAGACCATACAAGAATGGATCAATGCTGCTGTCAACACACAAACTGCCAAAGCAAGTCTTGGCATGTATAATGAGTGCTTGACCAAGGAAGACTGAAGCATTCTCCACATATATCAAAATGAAAGCCCATCTCACAGCAAGCACACATGTGACCCTTATGTGATGGATGTTGATCAGCAATCAAAGACACTGGTATATCGACCTCCTATGAAAAGAAGGCCTACCCTGTATAGGCTTCAAGAAATATGAAGTCATTACCAGAAATGCTACAGCTGTGGAGAAGAGGGACATTTTAAAAAGGACTGCAAGAATCCAGACAGACAAAAGGTCCTCCAAGAAGTAAAATCCACCTACACTGTGCAAGAGTTTGTTGAACTCAAGAAGGCACTGAAGGGTGAGGAGGATTTTTAAAGAACTCTCCATGTTCAACCCCAATGGAGGAGAGTAGAAGTATGTTCCATTCGTTTAGTGCCCCAGAATTAATGTCTCTAGTTCATATCAATGAATATCCCTCTGTGAGGGCTATCACCAGCACACTCCTTTTAACAGAATGGAATGAAGGGGGTATAAGAGCAGTAATTGACAGCAGTGCAGAATGCAACACCATCAGTCGAGAGGTGGTTGAAAGATACCACCTGGAGACTAAAAAGATCAAGCAAGCATGGTCCCCATGAAGCTTTGAAGGATCATCAAAACAAATAATCGACTCCATTGCCCTGTTCACCAGGTGAGTACTGTTACGCCGCGAGTTCCTCGAAGCACCTAAGAAAGGTGTAGGAACGTAGAGAGCGGTGTAATCAAAGAGTCGCTCGAAGCACCAAAGAATGGTGTAGCGACCTAAGGTTTACCTCAGTGCATAGTTACTTTGAGCACCCTTGGACGGCCCACTTGAATCACCAAAGAATGGCAATTAATGAGACGTGTTGCAAGGTAGCGAAAAGTTGAGGAATACAGTGGTACAGTACGAGTTTATATACTGTAGCGGTATAGGCAGTAAAGCCTTAAAGAGACAGTGTCCATGGCCCACTAAGAACGGGCACATAGCATTTTAGAGTAAGATGGGACATGGGCACAACATGATTAAGGTAAACAGGCACGAGACATAAGGTACGTACGGAACTTGGAACCAATGGGGGCGAGCACATGAAGTGGGCTCGCGACAGGAGAAGCAACTATGTGCAGCAGTGCGCAGCTATGATACAAATGGGCAGTGTGCTTAAGAATGAGTCAACGAAAGGGAAACAGGCCCACAAGGAAACGGAGACGAGGCCCTGTTGAAGGGCATACGACCTAAGATGAAAGCGGTGTTGGGGTTACGCCCAACGGAACGAGGGAAGTTCTGATGTTGATCGGAATGAAGATTGGTTACCACACAGCTTACCAAAGGTATAGGCTGGCGGGCCGGTTAGGAAGTATAACGCGTATCCTGATAAGGATAGCAACGAGGGAACAACCGAGTACGACGAGGATAGCAGGACAGAAGGTGCAAAGCCAGAGCTCAAGCCCGGAAATGGAAGGTGCCGGGTCGAGGCGTAACAAGTACATGGATGACACTTCAAACTTTCTGCATACATCATGGACCTGAAAAATCAAAGCATGCTCCTGGGCATGCCTTAGCTCCAACAAGCCCAACCCATAATCGATTGGACAGCCAGAAAAATAATAGGGTGGGGAACACCAGAAGTTGTGACACTCTCAATAAACAGAATGTCGATATCAATGCAACTAGAAGTGCAGCAAGAACATGAAGAGGTTATTCTGCCTGCAGAATATAATTCCTATTGTGAAGTCTTCTCAGAAAACTGTCTGCTTCCCCCACACCATCCTGGCTATGACCATATGATAAAAATTGACCCCTCTGAAGACCTAAAGACATTCAAGCCTGCAAAGATCTACCCATTGTCTTGAGATGAGATGCAGTTACTTGATGAGTTCCTCGAAGAAAATCTGCAGACTGGGAAGATCAAAAAGGTACAAAATGCAGACATCCTGCAAGTACCTCCCACACCTGTCTTTTTCATCAGAAAGAAGGACAGCAAGAAAAGACTTATACAAGATTACCAGCAGCTAAATTCATTCACTGTCCCTGACCAGTATCCTTTGCCACTCATCAAGCCAATCCTAGACGAGCTGGTAGAGTCGAAGTACTTCACCAAGTTCAATGTTCAATGGGGCTTTACAAATATACAAGTCAAGAAAGAAGAAGATGCATTGCTTGGATTGTTCATGACACCCTGGGGTGTCTTCAAACCCACCATAATGTTCTTCAGCCAGAACAACGCACCTCCAACATTCCAACATTATATGGATGGGAAGTTTGGTCAGTTATGGACCAACAAGAAGGGAGTCATCTACCTAGATGACATGACCATTCACTCCAAAATGTGTGAGGGCCTGAAGAAGAACATAAGAGAATTCTTGGAAATTGCGAAGAAAGAAAGTCTGCACCTCAAACTCTCCAAATGTGTTTTCGAGGCTGAAGAAATTGAATTCCTTGGATATACAATTCGACATGGACAGTACAAGATGGCCCCTGTCAAGGTGGAGGCTGTGAAGAACTGGAAAACCCCAGAAAATGTCCATGATGTCTGACAGTTCCTTGGATTCTGTAATTTCTACTGACAATTCATTCCTTTGTTCACAATGATTTCCAAGCCATTACATGAGTTGATGAAAAAAGACTTCCCATGGAAGTGGGGATTGGCACAAGAAGAAGCTTTTACCAAGCTCAAAACCACAATGTGCCAGGCCCCTGTTTTTCATCTCCCTGACTTTGACAAACTGTTTGAGGTATACACAGATGCCTCCAAGCTCAGCACTGGCACAGTGTTGTGTCAAAAGTTCAATGATGAGCTACATCCTATCGCATACCTTTCGCAGTCCCTGCAAGGTGCTGAACAAAACTACCAAGTCTATGACTTGGAGATGCTAGCCATCATTCGTGCCCTCAAAGCCTGGAAACACTACCTGTTGTCACCTCCCAAAGACATGATTATCCATACTGACCATGAAAACTTGACATACTACTGGGAACCCCAAAATCTCACTGGAAGGCAAGCCCATTGGCTAGCCTACATTCAAGGTTTCCCTCTCAAGTTTAAACATAACCCTGGTCATCAGATGATCATCCCAGATATGTTGTCAAGAAATCCAGCTTTTTCTCAAGCTACCCTGGTTGAAACTATGGTACTTCCGCTGTCGATTTGGCTAAAGGGGGGGGGTGAAACTGTCCAAGACATCCCTGCTTGGTCGAAATGTCCCCAAGACTGACTCTTGACTGCCATGAAACAGAGCCTTCGACCATGAAAGTCCCAAAAGTAAAGCATTCCAAGGGGAAACAAGAAAAGAAGCCTGGAATCTGCCATGTTTCATGAGAGGTCTTTGAAGAAATCAAGGCTACATCGAAGGAAGACACAAGCTATGTCGTTATAAACAATGGATCACAAGAAGAAGTTGTCAAAGACCTGACAACTAACATTAAAACCAAAAATGGAAGGATTTACATTCCTCCAAAGGCTTGAAAGAAGACCCTGTCTGATTTCCATGATCACCTCTCTGCTGGCCACCCAGGCATATGAGCAATGTGCTCCACCATGAATAAACAGTGTTTTTGGCCCAGAATGTGGAAAAGTATCAGAGAGTATGTGAAAGGCTGTCCCACCTGTCAAGCCTCAAAGGTCATCTGCAGAGACCACCCTCCACCACTCCAGCCTATCGAATTGCACACTCCCCTTCCATTCAAACAAGTGTCCATGGACTTTGTCACTGACCTCCCACAGTCCCAAGGACATGACTCTATCCTTACCATTGTCGATCACAGTCTGACAAAGGCTGTGAAACTACTCCCCTGCAACAAGACAATAAATTCTGCAGGCTTAGCCAACCTTTGGCTGCAACACATTTATCTGCATTATGGCATCCCCAAATCTGTAATATCTGACTGAGGCCCCCAGTTCATAAGTGCTTTCACACAAAATCTTTACAAAGCACTTTGCATCAAGCCTCATTACTTGTCTGGATATCACCCACAGACCAATGGTGAAGCTGAACGTGTCAACCAAGAGGTTGAGATGTATTTACGGATGTACTGTGCTGAAAGACCCAACAAATGGAGCAAGTATCTTGCTCTTGCTGAGTTTGCCCACAACTCACACATGCATTCGACTCATGGCCAGACCCCATATTACCTCCTCTATGGCTATGAACCTGACCCCTATCCATCTGTGCATATGTCGAAAGCCCTGCAGGTCAAGGAATGTCTAGAAGCTCTAGCCCTTGCTAGAGATGCCATGCTTATCGCCCATAAGAATGCCACAGAGAAAATGGCCAGAAGCAGCCCAGACCTGTTGTTGTATTCCCCACTGATCAAAGGAGACCTTGTTTGGCTGGATGCATGTGACCTAAAATGTGACTTACAGTCAACAAAGCTTGCCCCAAAATGCATAGGACCATTTTGGATCAAAGAAGTCCTGTCAGAAACTACTGTGCACCTAGATCTACCTGGTCATTGGCAGGTCCACCCAGTATTTCATACCTCCAGGATCTTCCTGTATCATGAAACTCCTGAATATGGCCCTACACCGCCCCCTCCACTCCCAGATCTGATCAATGACATCCCAGAATGGGAAGTCAGAGCAATCTTGAATCATAAGGAAGTTAGGACTGGACGCGGGACGCATATGCATTATTTGGTCAAGTGGAGTGGATACAGACATGCAAGCAATACTTGGGAACCGGAGACAAACCTCATCAATGCAGAAGACCTGCTGGAGGAGTATAAAAGGAGTCGCCATAAACCCCCAGAGTCCCAACAACCTGTTCATGCCTCCACCTGTCGAAAGAAGCCTTCACACAAAAGATACTCTGCTTAATGTCTTGCTTCGATGATGAACGTAATCCTGAGTCACGTCAATACCTCCTGGACTCATACATCGCCTACAATGACACCAATTACAACTTCTCCCCAGGATTTTCGTCCCCCATCTCCCAGGTATCTGCACCACCCCCCACAGATTCCATCGCAGCTTCCATCGAATCCCTTTTTGACCCTGACTCTACTGTACCCCAGAACCCCCACTCCAGCGTCACAGTACGCATGCTCTCAAAGGGAAAGCACCACATGCCTCCCAAGACCCCCAGAACATGTCCATACCCAGAGCTGGTCTACAGGCAGACATGCAACATGCCACCCCCTGAAGGAACTTCATCCTCTCACACCTCTACATCCCATGACATGGCAGGTCATGACCAACCAGCCCTGTCCCCAGTCCCCCATGCACCTACAAGGAAATCCACCCCCACAGCCCTCCTCTGCAAACCAGAGGATTATGAAAGCTACATATGGATCCTTGAAAAATATGACAAATGGATCATCTATGGATGGGACATCAGGCATGACAGTGACTATCTCAGGTTGCTGTCTCAGGTCTATGGAAGCATTGAAATCACTGTCCACCATGCTGCCAACATCTTAAAGACCAGAGATGTAGTTGTTGATGAAGATTCTAGAGGTACCGTGTTCATGGAGTCTGAAGGAATGAAGGTTGTGGAAGAGACCCAGAACTTGCTCATTTCCCTCATTAATATTGTCCACATCCACTATGGACCCTCGCTCGCCCATTCCTTTCATTCGTTTTGCAACACACTCCCCACAAGCATCCTGCCTCCTGGAACATCCCATGACTCTACCAATGGAAGGGCCAATGCAGTTGGTCCAGACACTATGGAAGGAGAGGGAGTTCTTGGATGGAATGATGCATTGGCCTCCGGAAGTTGTCAAGTTCAGGACAACAGAAGAAGGCCTCGTGACAGACGATCGACAGAAGTTTCAAAACCCGAGGTATCATCCATCTGAATGGACTCACCTGCAACATCTTGTGGCGATAGGAAAGAGGAGAGCGGTTCTATGACTTCAGAAGGGGTCATATTGGTCAAAGAAAAACCTTTTTGCCCAGGAGTTTTCTGGGTCACCATCGATCACAGAAGAGAGGAAGAAGAGGCAGCCAGTAGAAAGTTCCTATGGCTGGCTGCCCAGGTTCTTGGAGAAAGATGTGATGACCCATGGACCAAAGAAGAGGAAAGAGTGGAGAGATGGCGAGAATTCCTCCTCAAAGTCCATGACACTAGAGGCTACTGGAAATATGATTTATTCAATGCCACCTTCACAACCCAAGTGCTCCCTGCCAAGCCCTTCTTCCCCATTGAACAGTCTGACTGACTCTGCCTCAAGTTGGGAGGACACATCACTCTCAATCCTTTCCATCCCTTTTACAAGCACACTTGCCTTGACTGCTGACAACTCGGTCATTGGTCCTGCCGCTGTAGGGAGTGGGAGCTCCCTGTTAAGGGAATAGATGGATATGAGAGGTTTGAGGTGTGGAGGATCTTATTTACTTTTCTAAGGGGCTTGATCCCCATTTTGTAAGTGGGATGGGGACTTAGTGGCGAGGCGAGAGGTTGATTAGTAAGCATGTGCAGACTTGACTTCGAATTTGTACTAGCTACAAGAAGAGGAAGCTACCACTATAGAGACTGGAGATCACAGACTGGTGGGACCAGTCTGTGGCAGTCTCTTACTGCTACAGCCCTTGAGAGTGAGGTCTGAGCAGCCTTAGGGAAGTCCTAAGGTGGTGGTGCAGCAGAGTTTTCAGTGCAGTTGTTCAGGCTAAGTGTCTCAGTTCTTTTTCTGTTTTCTTTTCCTACTAGTTCTTCTCTTCAACAGGATTCCCTACAGGGTCTGACTAGCCTTTAGAGTCACTCCCTGAGTCCTCTCACATCTTTCTCTTCACCACAACAGCAAAGGTTCTAAGTGGACTGACACTCATGGACGTCCTATTGGACCAACCAAGGCTGATTCTGCTTCTCGATGATCTTGAGAGGTCTATCTTCACCGACTTCAACTAAGTAGTTGGTGAGGCCACCAACCCTCTTTGAAAGGGGGGGGGTGATGTCATGCCGCTACTACCTTTTTGCCTCATCTGCTGCCCTGCTGCCTCGTGCCCTCGCGACTGCCCAAGTTGTCCCCTTTCCCACACTTTGATAGCACCTCGCTTACTGTCCTCTGTCCCCTCAGGGACAAGCCTGTGGACTTTACTATACAACACAATGGTACACTTATGTTACAGTTTCCTTTTGTGTTTTGCCTTTGTTCTGTTTACCTATGTGAAGCAAGATCCCAATTGGGATTGTCGCCTTCTTTTACATTACTGTTTTGTTTCTCCCACACGTGACCTGATGTGTTGCGCCTCACGGTATGGACCCAGGATGGACACCATCTTTCATACATGCCCAGTCACTATGACTTGACATGTCTATGACATCTGGGATCCTTTGTGTACGTGTCTTGTCAAACAATGATCTCTCCCCTTTACCAGTAGTAGCAGTACAATACTTACATGAGCCAGTCGTCTGAAGGGTATAAAAACCCTGTCAGATATGACCATGTCTCCTTGTACTTTACTCTACCAACTATCCTCCCTGGTAAAGGTTGAGGTCTACTCCTCTATAAATTCCCCTTGCCTCTGTTTGACTGTGCAAACCCTTGGCAAGATTCTGGTTGTACTTCTAAGTACGTAATCCCACCCTCATGTACAAGTCTTTGCACCCTCGACTGCCACAGATAGAAAGGGTGTCCCTGTTGGATCTTGCTTTGATTAACTTCATGTCAAGAACTGACATACCTGGAAGAGGCCTGTCACTGTTGACTCACCTATTCCCTCCCTCTGGTTCAGGTTAGCTGTAAGGCAATCTATAAGCACATGTCGACCTGTGCCTTGGAACAGCACATTATCAGTCATCGCTGTGTGACAACTTCCACTGTCAATTTGGCTAGGGGGGGGGGGGGGGGGGGGGGGGGGTGAATCCATCCAAAACTTCCCTTCTCCCATCAAAACTGCTTCAAAACCAGTGTTTGAGCCTCTTTCAAACTCACCCTTGATCATGAAAGTCCCAAAGGTACACAAAAATCACAAAAACAAGTCAAAAGCAAACCCCAGGATCTGCAGAGTGTCTCAAGAGACCTATGATGTGATTGAAGCTTCATTGCTTCCTTTGACAAAGAAGTTACCAAAGACCTGGTAACTCACATCAAGACCAAAAATGGCAGGATTTACATTCTGCCACTGGATCACAAGAAGGTCCTTCAAGATTTCCATGATCACCCAAGCACTGGCCATCAAGGTGTCAAAGCTATGATGTCTGCCCTCAACAGGCACTGTTTCTGGCCAGGCATGTGGAGAAGTATTCAAGAATACATCAAGGGTTGTCCAACTTGTCAAGCATCAAAGGTCACTTTCCATGACCATCCACCACCCCTGCAACCCATTGAATCTTCCTCCCCATATCCTTTTAAACAAGTATCCACGGATTTCATCACTAACCTTCCACCTTCCAAAGGCCACAACTCTATCCTGACTATTGTTGACCACAGCTTAATGAAAGCCATTACCTTCATTCCTATGTATGGTCAAAACCATAGACTCAGAGGGCTTAGCTGACCTCTGGCTCAAACATGTCTACCCCTGCTTCAGCATACCTGAGTCTGTTATATCCAACCATGGTGCCCAGTCTATCAGCACCTTCACACAACACCTTTACAAAGTGCTTTGCATCAAGCCATGATACTTGTCTGGATATCATCCTCAAACAAACAGAGAAGCTGAACATGTCAATCAAGAAGTCAAAACATATCTCCAAATGTATTGTGCCAAAAAAACCCAATAACTGGAGTGACTACTTGTCACTTGCCAAATTCACACACAACTCATGGATCCATTCAACTCATGGGCAGGCACCATATCACCTGCTCTATGGTTATGACCCTGACCCTTCTCTTTTGGTACACACATCAAAGTTGCTGTCTATTGAAGAACATTTGGAGTCCCTCACACTGGTGTGAGATACCACCCTGATCTCTCACAAGAAGACTGCAGAGTGGATGCACAATATCAACCCTGATCCACTATTGTACATGCCCCCAAAGTCAGGAGATCTTGTTTGGCTTGACATGCATGACCTAAAATGCAATGTACAATGAACAAGACTGTCCCCAAGATGTGTTGGACCCTTCTGGATCATGAAGATCTTGTCACCCATTACCATGGAATTGGATCTGCCACCTCATTGGTGGACATATCTGGTATTTCACACATCAAGGATCTTCCCATATCATGAAACCCTGCAATACAGTCCTGTGCCAGCACCACCACATCCCAATATGGTTGATGACATCCCAGAATGGGAAGTCAAAGCCATCCTTAATCACAAGGAAGTCCAGACTGCTTGTGGTATGCATATGCATTATTTGGTCAAGTGGAGTGGGTATGGACACACCAGCAACACTTGGGAACCAGAGTCAAATCTGGTCAATGCAGAAGAAATACTTGAGGAGTATAAAAGTCATTGCCTCAAGCCTCCAGAGGGTCCTCAGCAAACTCACACATCTATGCACAAGTCCACCCATCATCATCCTCACTACTAAATGTCTTCCTTCAACAATGATGGATACAATTCTGAGTCATGTGAATACCTCTTGGATGCCCCAATATCCTCTGATTCCAACTATGACTTCTCCCTTCCTGTGTCACCCCCAGTCTCCCAAGTATCCATGCCACCAGTTGACACATTCACTGTCTCTGTCCAATCCCTTTTTGACACCCACTCCAACATACCTTCCAACCCACATTCATCCTTCTCAGTATGGTATCTCTCCAAGGGAAAGAGAAAAGCCATCCCCAAAACTCCCAGAACCCACCCATACCCTGTCCTGGAACCAGTACACTGACAGGTCTGCAACACTCTGCCACCTGAGCTCAGGCCCTCTAAGTCCCTATCATCCCATGTCCTGGCAGGTTGTCACAAACCAGCCATGTCCTTGTACCCCAGTGTGTCTAAAACCTAATCTGCCCCCTTTGGCCTCCTGTGCAAACCAAAGGAGTATGAAGGCTATGTGTGGGTGCTTGAAAAACTCAACAAATGGGAGCAGCAGGGATGGGACATCAGGGACAACAGTGACTATGTACAGATGCTGTCTCAGATCTACTGAAGCATCAAAACTACCATCTGCCACACTGCAAACATCTTAAAAGCTGGTGACACCATTGTTGATGTCCTCCTGCTACTGCATTCATGGAGATGGAGGGTATGAAGAGCATCAAAGAAACACAGGACATGCTCTGCTCCCTGATCAATCTTGTTCATATCCATTTCAGACCAACCCTTGTCAAGTCCTTTTGGTTGTTTCAGTTCATGACTCCCACACTTGGCCCCTTACCTGGAAATTCCACCAACTCTACCAACATCTGAGCTGTTGGAGATGGTTCAAAGATTATGGAAGGAGAAGGAATTTCTAGACCAAACTGCCCATTGCCTACTCCTAGTGGATGAGTTTCACATGACAGAGGAAGGCCTAGTCATGAACAACTGAAAGAAGTACCAAAACCCAAGGTATCATCTATTTGAATGGGAACACCTGCAGTACCTAGCTGCAGTGGGAAAGAGGAGAGCATATCTTCAACTGAAGAAAGGGAGTGCCCAAGCTGGAAAGAGTCTGTTTGTCCAGGAACTTGCTGGGTCACCATTGATTGCTGCTAAGAAGAAGAGATTGCCAGACAAAAGTTCCTGTGTCTCACAGCCCAAGTGCTCAGAGAAAGATGTAACAGCCCATGGGTCCTGGAAGAAGAAAGAATTGACAAGTGGAGAAGCTTCCTATTGGAGGTCTACAAGAACTGAAAGTGGTGGCCACTTGATCTATTCAATGCCACCAAGACCACTGATGCTCTCCCCAACATCACTTTCAACCCCATCAACCAAACTGACAGACTTTGCCTTGAGCTCAGAGGATGCATGTCACTCAACCCATTCCACCCCTTTTACAAACATACCTGCCTTGACTGTCAACATCTCAGACATTAGTCATGCAAGTTTGGCAAAGGCTCTAAGTGGACTGACACTCATGGATGTCCTATTAGACAGCCCAAAGCCTCTATGAGTACTGGATGACCTTGAACTACTTCCTTCAATGATTTCAACTAGTTGTTGGTGAGGTCACCAACAATTTTAAAAGAGGGGGGGTAATGTTGTGCACTGTTCTTTTCCTTTCCATATCTGTACTCTGCCATCACCTTGCATTTATGTACATGAGGTCATCATCATTCCCCTTCCTGTGCTCTGGGAGTGCCTCATTTATGCCTCTGCCTGCCTTAAGGGCAAGCATATGAACTTACTATATGACATGTCTCATCTCTGCTTACATACATTTCCTTTTTGGTTTTACCTTTACACTTTGTCCCTGTGCAAAGTGAGATCCTTATCAGGATCACCACTTCTTTTCACTTTACTGATTGTCTTCTCATGCATGTGGCTTTGTCATGTCACATCACTGTGCTGCAAAGGAATGTCCTTGCAGACATGTAGAGTCATTCTGACTTGATGCACATAGTGCTTTCTTGTTTATGTGTCTTCATTCACTCAGTCCCACTGTTCTGTTTACCTTACCACATACAGTACAAGCCATAGTTACTAATCCTTGTCACCTGAGGGTATATAAACCCCCTCAGATGTGACCTGGGTTCCTTGTACTTTATGCTATGTAGCAATCTACCTTGCAGAGGGTGTGGTTGAGTGACTAAGCTCTGTAAATCCTCCACTCACTTTTGCTTGAAACTACTGCTCATCTGTTGCCCCTCTTGAAGCACAGCTCTTGCATGGCTGCCTTTATAAACTAGGTATCCTTGTAATTCTCCCTGTCAAAGGCTCCCTCAACCCAGCAAGTAGGCTTGTCAAGAAGGGCCACATTGACTTACACATTGGGTCCCATGACAACCCCTTCTATTCATCAACATTGCATGCCACATCAGCCTTGCCTGGAACAGCAAGAGATTAACCAATGCCATGTGACACTATCCTGTACCACTGCTCAATCAGGATTGCTCTCTCAAGGAAATGTCAGCAATTATGGTGTTAATGGCATTACCATGAGTAGGGGTGTATGCACAGCACCATCAGTCCCTTGAAAAAATTGCAAAAATTCATCCCTGTACCATTTCCTCTACCAATACCTGAGGGGTCCTGATAGTAATCAGTATTGTGATAGCTGAAAATGTCATGGGGGGCAGACAGACACTTGAGGACATGAAGAATGAACAAATCCCCTCCCAACACCTGCATTTCTGCAAAGAAAACCTGGTATCAAGGTTGGGAGCAGAAAAAGCCTTCCTCACTTTCCAGGGGTTCTAGGCAGAATGACCAACTTGTAACAGGTTGAGTTTTACCCCTATCCTTTCACTTTATCTAATCCCTGATTAGATGGTGATTGGATCATTCCAATCTTATCAGGAGTGGTGGGGGCCTGTGTTGGGGGCAGGCCAGCCTGCATCTGGGACTGTAGGTGAACATACATATTGTTCTGGTACAGGTGAAGCCACCCAAGGAGCACCTTGCCTGATATGGGGTCTAGGGTGACTAGGTTGAGGTGGGCCTTGAATGAGTGGAAAACTGCAACAATACAGTGGACTGTGCAGGAGGTGCCTCATTCACAGGTGATAGGGATGGTTGGGACCTTGAAAGACTTGCCCTTGCCAAGGCCATCCTTCATATTCCAGGACCAGGCACATGGGTGGGCAGTGAAATACCACAAAACAAGTTTAGGGAGGATTGGTGGAGAAAAACAGGCCCAAAAGGTGCCCTTAGGAAAGGAATGGTAGCATCTGCCAACATCAGACAGCTGGATGGGGCAGGGGGACAATGACAAGCAACAATGCTTGGGGGTGGGGGTTTTTTTCCCATGGGGGGAAGGTGGTGGTAACTGGTCAAGAGGCATCAGCTTTACTTTTACTGACCAGCTGTAGACTAAATATCTGACACTTGAGGCCATGATGTTGGTGACAGAAGCCTTGAATAATGTGCAGGCAACAACAATCAGAAACTGCTGGAATCACATGAGAATTCAAGCCAAAGTGTTGGAATATAAACTGCCCCCTAGTTAGTACATTCTTTAGGTGTGAAGATTAGTCACTTACATAAGCAGAAAAGTGGACTACAGTAGAATAAATTTTCCTCTAGTCTCCTCAGTAGCTTGGTGTTACTGAGGAGTAAGTCACTCTTTCTATTTAGCTTCACATTTACTGACAACCTGTAGAGTAACTATCTGACAGGTACATACTAATATAGTAGCTTGGTGTTACTGAGGAAGTAACTATCTGACAGGTTATGAGCCCCAAGCTCTAACTGCACACGAGAGAAGAACTACAGAGACTACTAAAAGAAGAACTACGAGAATGTCCTTCGAAATGAAACTCGGAGACAAATTTTTGAAGGTGCCAAAGCTTGCGGCAGACGGCACGAACTGGGTCACTTACAAAGACTGACTTATTTGGTCAGTCGAGGCATGAGGCCTCGGAGGGCACTTAGATGGCTCGGAGACAGAGCCCGAAGACCCAAAATCACTCGATGGACGAGGGGAGAGTTGGTCCCCAACAATCTCAGCTGAAAGGAAAGAGGTCAAGGTCTGGAAGGCCGAAATGAAGGCATGGCGAATGGGCGAGGCCGTCGTCAAGCAGCAAATTGCTGGGACCTTACCCGACACTCTATTCACGCAGATCAAAAGACTTAAAACGGCATGCGAAATCTTCAGACACCTTGCGAAGCTCTTCGAGCAACGGTCCCAAGTTGTAGCAGTCAAGATCCTTCGAAAAATGCAAAACTTACGTTGTCGAGAGCGCGAGGACGTTCATAAACACTTCGATACCCTACGAGATATGCGAGAGCAGTTAGCTTCGATGGACCAGGCGCCAACGGATGAAAGTTTTACCACGATCATAATCAGTTCTCTTCCAAACTCGTACCAGGCGCAAATTGGTGCAGTCATGGCTCTTTCGAAAGTCACAGGAACGGCAATCACTTCAGACGTACTAATGGAAACTGTTCTGGACGCGTATGACAGCCGAAACTTAGGCGTGCGAAAGTCTATGAACGAGAGCAGCGAAGATGCTGCATACACTGCATCCAGAGATTCAAAGGGAAGACGGATACATGGGGATTGTTATACCTGTGGCAAGTACGGCCACATGGCGCGAGACTGCCGAGCGAATAAAGAGAAGGCTACAAAGGAGAAAGATGAGGTTAGCAACTTGAAAGGAAAAGGGCGCGAGAAAGCGAGCGAGAAAGCTGCAATTGCAGACGAGTCGAGTGGTGTGGCAAGCGATGCCAAACCCGATGGAGTGTGGTTCGCACACATGGAATATTCTAGCGATGAGGAGAACGAGCTATCAGATTGGCTCACCGAGGCAGATGAAGAAGAAATACCTGAAGCCGAGAGCACGGCAACGACTGCCGGCGCTATACAAGAACTTACCCTATGCTGGAGTTGTGGGAGCAGGAGTCCAGCGGTGACACGGCATGATAGCCCACTTGAGGGTGAGACAGCAAACGGGTCGAGCGACCACAAATCCGAGTCGAGCGTTCGCAGAAACCTCGAAAACGACTCCAAGCAGAGCACGCGCAGCAAGCGCCTTACCCCCACAGCCAAGTTCCAAGTTGGAGAAACAAACGTCTATATATCTGGGGATATCCTACCAACAGGTCGACGAAAATATATATTTGGGAGTATAAAAACCAGTGACGACAAAGAATTATTGCTATCTGGAGAAGAAACAAGTCAGGATGCAGGTAGAAGTGAAAATACGAAGCAGAACTCACCTACGCCCCCCATACAACCTGCCGAGCACTCCCGCGAGGTCATTCCCGCCAGCCACCATCGAAAACGAGAAGAAACAGAGCCTAGAAACGTTGTGAGACAAGGGGCAGATAAGCAGGGAGCTTACCAGGGCCAACTCGAGGCCAAACGAAGTCTTCGGAGCGACGAAACCTGTAGAAATCGTATCAGAACTTACCTCGGAGATCCTACAAGCAATCTGGGGGAGCCGCCAGTACGCGAAACCGACTGGGGAGGTAGCGGCAGCGTCAGCGTAGCTGCACGGACGAGCGCGAGGCGACGCAACAGCCACAGAGCCGCGCGTGGCCAAATCGGGTAACCACACCACAACGCGTCAATACTTCAAGAACTCGGACTACACAACATTTGCTTGCTTCACACATGGGTACATTTATTTTTCGCATTTTCTATCATTTAATCCTTGCAGTTTATGGGGGAGTGTTGGAATATAAACTACCCCCTAGTTAGTACATTCTTTAGGTGCGAAGATTAGTCGCTTACATAAGCAGAAAAGCGGACTACAGTAGAGTAAATTTTCCTCTAGTCTCCTCAGTAGCTTGGTGTTACTGAGGAGTAAGTCACTCTTTCTATTTAGCTTCACATTTACTGACAACCTGTAGAGTAACTATCTGACACAAAGTTAATACAAACACTCACAGCTCCATTCCCAATAAGATGACAACTTCTTATCTTCCACCCATGGCAGACATGAAGGCTTGGATGATCATATGCACATTTGCTATGTCTGAAGATCTTTCACTGCCAACTGCTGAGTGTCAGCTTCAAGATACTCTTGGCAATGGTTACCTTGCAATTGACTGGGATCCAGTACTCAAAATCATAATGGATGCAGAAGACAACATTTCAAAGGCTCTGGAGGGACTGGATGTATTCACTCTCATACACACCCCCAAGTAATTGCTACTCCCACACAACTCTCAGACATTGTATAAGACCTTTCTGCAGTTGTTAGTGACCTGAAGCAGTGCAAATGAATCATAGGAGCACCACTCACCCTGGGAGAAATGCTCAATCTGGTTGAAGAAAAAGGAAGTAGGGCAATCATACTACAACTTTGATGGTGATGAAGCCATCATTGCACAGGTAAGATATGAGGAGGCTATCAACCATGGAGAAATCATGGAAATTGAATCAGATGATGAAGATGCTGAACCTGGCTATAAAGAAACAGAGACAGGCATGCAGAGGCAACTCAGCTATGCAAGAAAATGGAGAGGGTTTGCATCACATACAGTACACCAGAAACTGTAGTTGACCTCTCTCAATGGTTGCAGCAGTTTTGGATCATGATGAGAGGGAAAGAGGGTATGCAATTGAAGTGGAGCACTTTGGATGCATGGGCTTGTGGCAGCAGAATGGATTGTGACTGGTTACCATCACAGAGTCATGTGTTGTCACACATGTCTCTGACTGCATATTTCTAATCATGCATCAAGTTGGGACCCATCCCAACATTATGCAGTATGAGAACATCTACTGTAGCTTTGGGGCTAGCTGGGACATCAGCAGTCCTTATATATGTTATGCCACAAGTTCCTCGAAGCACCTAATAAAGGTGTAGGAATGTAAAGAGTGGTGTAATCAAAGAGTCACTGCGAAGCACCAAAGAATGGTGTAGCGACCTAAGGTTTACCTCGGTGTGTGGTTACTTTGAGCACCCTTGGATGGTCCACTCGTATTCCCAAAGAATGGAAATAAATGGAGCATGTTGCAAGGTAGCAAAAAGTTGGGAAAGTACAGTGGTACAGTAGGTCTATATATACTGTAGCTGTACTGGGCACATGGCCCAGACGAAATAGTGTCCATGACCCACTACGAATGGGCACATGACATATACAGTAAGGTGGAGACATGGGCACAACACGATTAAGGTAAATGGGGATGAGACATAAGGTACGTATGGATCATGGAGCCAATGGGAGCAAGCACACGGAGTGGGCTCATGACAGGAGAAGCAACTATGCACAGCAGTGTGCAGCTATGGTACAAATGGGCAATGGACACAAGAATGAGTCAGAGAAAGGAAATGAGTCACGAATGGAAACGGAGACAGGGCCCTGTTGAAGGGCATACGGCCCAGAATGGATATGGAGTTGGGGTTGCGCCCAACAGAACAAGAGAAGTTCCAATGTTGATCAGAACAAGGATCAGTTACCACACAGTCACCAAAGATAGAGACCGGCAGGCTGATTAGGAAGGATTATGCATATCCTGATTAGGATAGCAACGAGAGAACAGCCGAGTACGACGAGGACGGTGGGACAGAAGGCACATAACCAGAGCTCAAGCCCAGAAATTGAAGGAGCCAGGTCGAGGCATAACATCACCCCCCCTTCAAGGGCAGTGAGCTCCTGGTCGACGAGAGTGGAGGGTACACAGCAAGGTCGAACGATGACCGGAGGAGGACGTGATGGGAGGCAAGGAACGGTGTAGGCGTGGCTAGGCCCCTACTATGAGAAAGAAAGATGATAGAGGGTTTCGAGGGTATAGAGGGTTTCGAGGGTGTTGAGGGTTTCGAGGAGGTGGTGCGAGGGGTTCGAATGGGTAGTGGGAGGCTCGGTGGAGGGTCGACGGCCTGTAGGAAGGTGTCTGAGGGCAGGGGGAATCATCCGAAGGGCGAAGAGGGTCCTGGAGGGAGAGGCTTAGGGGTTCGAGAGGAGTGGCGGGTGTAGCCGGGCGCTGACTAAGCCCGTGCAAGGAGTCAGATGCATGTAGAGCACGAAAAGTCTTCAATTGACGACACGCGGACCTCAGTAGTAGTGCACACACACAGTGTCTGGAGATACCCTCTATTTATCATTCGGCTTTGAAGAGTGCTCTCTAGAGGACCTGTGCTAGGCTCCTGAAGCCCCTTCAGGGACGAAGTATCTACTCGCACCGGTCTCATTCGAGGCCCTTCCCCGGAGTTTAGTTTTACCGTTCTCTACATCTGGAGCCCACCGCGAGGGGCTTCCTAGGAAAGCTGGCACACAGGTACTCGCTTCGACAAACCGCAGCTCATATTGCCGAAGAAGAAAGACGAGGGAGTTCGAGAGGAACACTCAGGACAGAGCCAGCGACCGCTTCAAGACGTGCAGACACACCATCTCCTGCTAGCACGATTCTGCCACCATCACCAACCTCATCACTGACGCAAATTCCACTTCCTGCATCTCCAGTTCTGTTGGCTGCGCAACGCTCAAGCACTTGTATCACGAGCTCACCAGTTCTACCAGTTACGCCAAATCCATCCAAGTCGCAGTTCACGACCTACAGGTCTCCACCTCCACTGTTATCGTCTACACCAGAAGAGGGCATTAACTCGGCCGAAGAAGCAGACCAGATCTTATGAGATTCACTGTCCCCATTAACCCCTCTTGCTGACACGTCATCATCAGAATCAGCTCGTTCGCTTCTACAAGCACCGCCCTCATTGCTCCTACGGAACATACAAGACGACATGGCTGATTCTCGAAGTTACCCACCCCCGCGATACTCAGAAGGTAGACTTAATTCTCCAGAACTGGGCAAGCGAAGGGACTCGCTGCTGAGGTTGCTCTCGCCACTCGCACGAGAAACGACAGACCCTGAGCTCGAAGCTGGACTTGAAGGGAGGAATGTGTGGGAGTTGGAAAGGAGACCGGCTTTTGTGTTGGAGGAACACGGGCAATCACACTCTCGTATGGGCACTCTCGAGCGAGATCAGCCTGTCGAGCGACCTGGGTCTCGTTCTAGAAGGCGCTCGCAGGAAGATCAACCTTCGCGCGATGGGCAACAAACGCGAGACCTCTCGCCTCCTCGGCTATCGAGGCCAGTCATTCCAGTGAATGTCGATGATCAGTTACAGCTCTCGCAGCACCACCTCTGTGCGGGGTCTCGTTTTTACAGTAGGCCCTTGTACGGTGGAGGTGGGGCACGTGAGGGTTACGATGACTTGCAAGGCCCGAGGAGCAGGGGGGAACAGCCACTGATGATGAGGAGAGAAGGGACACACCCAGAGCCAATATGATCGCAAAGGGAGGCAGGGCCTCTAGAAGCGAGTTACTATGAAAGGGCATACGGTAGAAGAGAGTCGGAGGCGCAGGCAGTACTGGAGATGTTGGGAAGGGGAGCCACAGATTCAAGAACCCCTGAACCTCTTGACAAGATGCCGCATCGAGGGTCAGCCAAGGCACCGAAGTTCTTGGGCAAGGCACGGGACCTCGTGGACTACCTTAACGAGATCCAGTTCCTGTGTGAGGGGGCAGGGTGCATGCGAGAGAAAGAGTGGATCAAGTGGGCATGCTGGTACCTCGATAGGGAAACAGCAACTCTCTGGAATTCCATCGTAGGGCGGGAAGCGAACGGTTGGGACGCCTTCGTTACGAGCCTTGTTGGAATCTACCCAGGAGCGTCGCGATTAGAGAGGACCTTCATGAAGCAGGATTTGTACGACTTGGTAAAGGCGCAGATGAGGAAGGACATCGAGACAGAAGAGGACCTCGGCGAGTACTATCGCAAGTATGTCGAGATCACGCGTTACCTTGTCGACAAAAGAAAGATCACCACAGATGACTATGACAGTTATATCCTCGAAGGCCTTGACCCAGAGCTCAAGCAGGAGGTACTCCTAAACCTTAAGTTCCGCTTTGGGATCCGTCATCGTGATGACCCTTGGCCCCTTGATTATGTCGTGGAGGAGTTGCGGTTCCTGATGAGCGATAGGTTTAAGACGACGAGGAGCAAGGGGGCAAAGAAGGGAATAGTGCAGCTCTCAGGAGGTGAAGAAGCAACTCGAGTCGCTCAGGAGTTGGCCCAGCGGCAACCGCAAGCTCGAGTCGAAGCGGCCGTACAACGAGCTGCAATGGGGAACCCTGAAGGCAGTAACCAGTTCGCAGGATGAGGGAACCCTGCAGAGTGCGTCTGCTTTTTCTGTTTTCTGGTTGGACATCCAGCCTCGTACTGCCAGCAATGCTCGAACTATCTAAGAGAAGGGAAGTGTCAGATTGTCAATGGGCAGCTATGCTTCCCTGATGGGACACCAATTCGCCGAACGAATGGGCCATGGAAGGCAGAAATCGATCGCTGGTGGGAAGAACAGGGTCCAGTCGAAGACCGAGCAGCTGGGGAGGCCACAGCTGTACAGCGACCAGAGGGAGGCACCCCAGGCACCCATCTATTCGTAGTCGAGAATCGAGAGTTGAACCTGGCTTCAGCGCAGATGGCGGTGGCAGCGAGGATCGAAGAGGTAGTCTCAGGCGACGAAGAGGAAGAGGAAAATCGGGCCCTACGGGGAGAGCTCGAGCCACCGGATGCTGGTCTCGAGTACGCCCTGGCCGTCAACGAGAAAGACAAGTCGCAGCGCCGCCAAAGGTTCGATGGGGTGGTGATACCTAGCACGCCGTCGAAGAATCCTGGGTCGTCGATGTCAAAGGAAGGGACCTCGAAGGGCAAAGAAAAACAAGCGACGAGACCTCCGAACGTGCCGAACGACCCTCGAGCGGGGTCTGGAAGTCCGGGTTTCCGCTACGAAGCGCCTGCAGATGTCCCCAGTGTCGACAAGAAGATTCTCGGCAAGATACTCGAGGTACCCGTCTCGGTACCTGTAGGGGACCTTTTGGCCATCAGACAGATCCAGAGAGTCGTACAGGAGTACACCTCGGTCAAGAGGGTACCGGCTGAGGGATCGGTGGCTGGTGCAGTGGTGGCGGTCAAGACCGAAGATAGAGGAGAGGGAGAAGAGGTGGTCGAGGAAATGGCCGATGAAGCAAGGGTTGCGAGTATCGAGTACGAAGGAGACGAGCCCAAGATCCAGAGGTTGTCCACGATGCCTCTCAACTTCGTGGCCGTTGAGGTGGCTGGGCAGGTTAAGCTCGAAGGTATTCTAGACAGCGGGTCGCAAATTGTCGCTCTGCGAAAAGAGATTGCCGAGGTGCTTCGACTCCCTATCGAGAAAGACGGGAGCATTACGATGGAGACAGCCAACAAGGGCAGGGAAGAGACGGAAGGGGTCATTAGCGACTGCCCAATTGACTTCGGGGGAGTAACGGTGTGCGTACCAGTACAGGTTGTCCGGAACGCAGCCTTCGATATACTTCTTGGGAGACCCTTTTCGTGTGCTCTTCGAGCGAAGACCAAGGACTTCCCCAATGGCAACCAGAAGATCGAGATTACTGAACCAGGCACGGGAAGACGCATTATTGTGACGCCCAGGCAGCAAGGGCGCTTCATGAGACTTCCACAGTTCCGAGACCCAATTGCAAATGCCAAGTATCTTCGTAGGATGGGGGGTAGATTGAAGGCTGTAAAGCATATCAAACCCGAGCAGGGTTCTTAGACATCGTCAGGGATTCGAATTGCCAATGAGGAGACGTCCGGATGGGATTGGCCGCCCCTGTAACGCTGGGTTACTTGGCTCAGCCTATAGCGGTGTACAGTGATGATTGGAGCACATATGATTCTAGATGAAACTCGCATACACACGACTGTGTACATAACATGGCATCCAAGCTAGATTTAGAGGAATCGAGAGGCTTAGAGCAGGAAGGAGGAAACGAGAACTTACGGACAACGACCTTATCCAGGAGAGGTGGACCAGTCGCACAGTTACCGAATGGGGTTTGAGAAGGCTGGACAGGGGATAGGAAGGTGGAGGCCGGGTCACGAAGGCAGGCTGGGGGGTACGAGGATGATCAGATCGGGTTGGACAACCGAAGCGTCGAGAGAAAGAAATGGGGGAGCGAGTGCACCCCGCTAGTGATTCGTGAGGAGGACGCCAAGTCCTCGGGCTTGTTGTTGAGTTCGTATGTGGTCCAATCACTGACTGATACCTCGCAGGATGAGTGCTCCATACTTCGGGCCTTCAAGTATAAGCCGGTAGCGAAGAAAGTTCGTCCAGTGGCGACCAACACCCCTGCGGAGTTTAGAGTGGAGAGGAGGATGGTGGGCAATCCTCTGGCTGACTTACCCAGGTTACCAGTTCGACCCCCCGAGTGGGAGCTGGGAGAGAGGTTGACTCGAGAGAGGGGGGAAAAGCTTGATTGGGATCCAGGGGGATTCCTCTGGCCTGAAGAGTTGAAGCTCGTCAAGTGGCTCGTTCGAGCTCACGAGACAGCTTTCACATGGGATGCGAGCGAACGGGGGACGTTTAGACAAGACATCTTTCCTCCCCTCAAGATCTCAACGGTACCCCACAAGCCATGGGTGTACAGAAATATCCCGATACCGCCGGTGATCTACTTAGACGTCATCGAGATCATCAAGGAGAAGATTGCGGCCGGAGTCTATGAACCCTCGACGTCTTCGTACAGATCGAGGTGGTTCTGTGTGGTGAAGAAGGATGGAAAATCGCTACGTCTAGTTCACGATCTTCAACCGTTGAATGCGGTCTCAATTCAGGACTCAGCAGTACCCCCGCATGTCGACAGTATCGCAGAAGCCTTTGCTGGCCACGTGGTGTTTGGCATGTACGACCTGATGGTAGGCTATGACCATCACGTTATTCACGAGGACTACCGAGACCTCACGACATTCCAAACCCCAATTGGGACATTCCGGTTAACAAAGTTACCGATGGGGTATACTAACGCAGTGCAAGTCTTTCATGGGGATGTCTCGTTTACCTTGCAAAGCAAGACTCCTGAGGTCACCATACCGTTTATTGACGACATACCTGTGAAGGGACCGAGGACACGCTATCCGAAGGAAGACAGAACTTATGAGACCATCGAAGGAAACCCGGGGATCCGAAGGTTCATTTGGGAGCATCTCGAGAACACTAACCGAGTCTTACAGCATATCAAGTACGTTGGCGGAACTATCTCGGCAAAGAAATTTGTGGTCGCGGCGCCTTCGATAGTGGTGGTGGGGCACAAGGTGTCTTTCGAAGGTCGAATCCCAGATGAGTCGAAGGTTCAGAAAATTCGTGATTGGCCATACTGCACTAATGTTACAGAAGTCCGTGGGTTCCTAGGACTATGCAGCTACTGCCGAATCTTCATCAAGGATTTTGCGAAGAGGGCAAAACCTTTGATCGAGCTCACGAAGAAGGGAACGCCCTTCCGATTCGAGGAAGAGCACAGGGGGGCCATGGATGACTTGAAGGCCGCGCTCATCCACTTGCCAGCTCTTCGGCCTATCGACTACAAGTCGGGTCAGAGGGTTATCCTAGCAGTCGACACGTCTCATATCGCGGTAGGGTACTTACTGTTACAGGTAGGCGAGGATGGCAAGCGCTATCCTTCGAGGTACGGATCGATCGCCCTTAACGAGCGGGAGAGTCGGTACAGTCAAGCGAAGCTCGAACTCTTCGGGCTTTTCCGAGCCCTGCGAGACGTGCGCAACCACATCTTCGGCGTCAAAGATTTAGTGGTAGAGGTTGACGCAAAATACATTAAGGGGATGATCAACAACCCCGACCTGCAACCGAATGCGTCTATCAACCATTGGATCGCAGGTATCCTTCTTTTTGAGTTCGAACTAATCCACGTACCTGCAGAGCGACACAAGGGTCCGGATGGGTTGTCGAGATGGCCTCGAGCTGCAGAGGACCCATTGGAGGAAGACGAGTACGAGGAATGGATCGATGAGGTCGGAGCCTTCGCGATCGAAGCCCTCAACCCACAGAGAGGTGAAAGGCCTGAGACCTACTTCGAACGGTGGGGCTCGAGCCCGCCGACCTTCGGGGACTTGTTCGAGGAGGGAGAGGGAGTGCGAGGAGTAGTGAAAGGAGTAGTTGCCACCCAGGTGGTGTCTTCCCAAGTCGAAGGAGTGGGTGCTATGCCTGATGTCGAGATCCCTAGGACCCAACGAGGGAAGGAGAAGGACGAGAGGCTAGATCTCATTCGGCACCTTCTCGAAACTAGTGAACGGCCCTCGGGGCTCTCCGACCCGCAGTTTGAAGCGTTGATACGGTATGCCACCCGGTTCTTCGTGAAGGATGGCCAACTCTGGCATCGAGAAGAAAAAGGGAAGCACCAGTTGGTGCCGCCATACGGGAAACGGTTGGACTTGATGCGACAAGCTCATGATGGCCTGGGACATAAAGGCACGTTTTCTACCAAAATGAGACTACTGATCAGCTTCTGGTGGCCGTCTATAAGTGCCGACGTACGCTGGTTCGTCCAGACGTGCCACGAGTGTCAGATTCGGAGGATGGATAGACTCCATATCCCTCCAGTAGTGGCCATGCCAGAGCCTCTGTTTTACAAGGCCTATATGGATTCGATGACCCTGCCAAAGTCAAACGGGTTCAGATACATTGTCCAAGCTAGGTGTTCCCTAACTGCTTACCCAGAATGGCAGATGCTACGATCCGAAACAGGCAAAGTCCTCGGGAGGTTTATCTTCGAGCAGATCCTATGTCGGTGGGGCGCCATGGGCGAGATAGTGACCGACAATGGTTCGGCCTTTGTGCAAGCCCTCGACTTCCTTGCGAGTACCTACAAGATCAACCACATCAAGATCTCGCCATATAATTCGCAAGCCAATGGGATTGTCGAGAGGCGACACCTTACCGTGCGAGAGGCCTTGGTTAAGACTTGCGAAGGAGATATGTCGAAATGGGCGAATTACGCAGCCTACGTGTTCTGGGCTGAAAGGGTGACAATAGCTAAGTCCACGAAGTTATCCCCTTACCAAATGGTACATGGCATCGAGCCTCGTCTACCTTTCGACTTTGCTGAGGCCACTTTCCTCACGAGTTGGGACGAAGATAAGTACTCGACAGAGGAACTGATTACTCACCGGTGCAGGCAGCTCGAAAGAAGAAAAGAGGATCTCGAGAGGGTTCGAGAGCAGGTATATGCTGCCCGATGTCGTTCTGCAAAGGAGTTCGAGGCAAGGGTAAAAGGTTCTCTGAAGGAATGTGTATTCGCTCCCGGTGATCTGGTGCTGGTTCGAAACACAAGGGTCGAGAAAGAACTTGATTGAAAGACCAAGCCGCAGTACCTGGGACCCATGGTCGTCCTAAGAAAAACACGGGGAGGAGCTTACCTCCTCGCTGAGCTCGATGGCTCTATTTCTCGCCTCCGATATGCAGCCTTTCGCTTACTACCTTACTTCTCTAGGATGCGAGTCAATATATCAATCTTTGAGCTCACGGGAAGAGCCGAATCTGAACTCCTCGAAGTTGAGCTAGATTCGATAGACGACAGAGCCGATCAAGAAGACCACTTCATAGACGAAGGCGAGTGGGAAGATGCAGGTGAGAGTGCCTGAGCTTCTGGTTGTACAAATGGCGCTCGCACCTTCACCCAAAGGGGGGGAGGTGACCATAAATTCGATTCGCTTTGCACATATTACGGTACGGTGGGGGACGGAGTATATTGCGCTGACGGATGGATATAGAATGTATATACAAATGAAGCTGTTGAAGCTTCGGGTAGCGACGGGAAGGGAGGAAACCACACGGCAATGTTTCTATGACACGCGTTCAGTCACATGATTTTCTCTTACCTAAAGCCTTGCCTGAACCCCTCTGCTCCTCAAGCGACTTGCTGAAGGCGTCGGCAGCAGCGCGCAGCGCGTCTCGAATGGCCAGCCCGAAGTCAAAAGGGGGAATGGGAAAGGCCAAGGGAACAGGAGTAGTTGGCGAAGAGTCGTGGTGTCGGGAAGAGCTGGGGGTAGGAGAAAGCTCGACGCGAACCTTCTTCTTCACACAAAGGACTCGCGATGAGCTGGCTTCGGGATCAGGCTTGACAGCAACAGAAGTGAAGGACGCAGGGGTGGGATCTTCGGTAGGCACCTTCCGGGAAATGAACATCTTAGCGCACGCACAGCCAGCTGGGGTATCCTCCTAACGAGGGGAATGAGTGCGGGGAGATCGAGGGTCAACAGAGGGTACTCACATAGAAGGAGCAGGTGGAGTGCCTCGCCTTGCAGCGGGCACACTTCACACCTTCCACCCCACTGCAAACGGCCTTCGCGTCGAGGCAGTTCTTGCAAGCTTTGACGGGGTACACGGTCCAACCCCCAGCAGTCGAGCTTCGCGAGATGTACTCCAAGTGCCAGTCGGGCAGGAAGGTTCGCCACTCCATGTCGGAGTCAGCGCGAGTGCCGGATCGTGCATCGGCGAGGTGCACCCAGCCGGATAGAGGGGACTCAGAGGGAAGTGGAGGAGGGGCGACGTTGGAGGTGGGGGTGAGAGTGCGTGGGGCATTGTCCAGTTCATCGACTTCCGGCTCGGGTTGGGCGTGGGTAGGCGAGGCGGTAGGGATGCGCGAGGAAAGGGGAGACGTTGGGGGAGGGGTAGCAGAAAGGGGAGGCGCTTCGGGTACAAGCACGTCCACGGCCAGTAGGTCGACTGTGGGAGTGGCGGTTGCACCTACCGTGGTAGCGGGTGTGTCAGTGGACGAAGCAGGTGGTGTGCAGGTGGTGGAGAGTGGCGGCAAGGGGGGAACGGGAGGCGTTGGGGCGGTGGCGGCACGGAGGGCATCCTGGAGGAGAGGTTAGCGACAAGAGCGGGTGAGAGAGACAACGGTGACGTACCTCGATGCCTGTCAGGCGAGCCAGAAGCTCCTGCCCCCTTGGGGAGGAGCCTCCTGCTGAAGCGGCTACCTGGCAGAGGACGGCCAGCGCCTGGCTGGTGTCATTGGGTGTGGTCGGCATGGGGTTGACGTTTGGGGGTGACATCGAATGCTTGGAAGGGGGAGGGGGTGATGTGGTAGAGAAGAGGGCGGAGAGTGCGAGGCGAGCCTCTGAACAGAAACAGGCGTGGCTGTGGGGAAATCAATAGAAAACGACCATATCAGGAAGTGATCACCCGCAGACTTGGTCACGCAAAAGAGCGACGGCGCGATGAGGAGCGCAGGTGGACTCGAGTCTATGCCTAAGAGCTTCTAAAATACTCTCTGCTTCGCCATCTTTATGGTAATTCAAAGGGCTGACTATCTTGCAGGTTCCAAGGGCTCGACGGAGCATTGAACAAATATCTTACCTTTGAAGAGCCTGTTCGGGTTCTTGCGATGCTTCGACCGGAACCTACAAGCCCTCGAAGCAAGTTGCATCAATCCAAAGCTTACGCGCACCGTCCGGAAGCTGGGAATGCGATGTCAAACCCAATCGAAGGACAGCTGAGACCTCAACCGAGCTTCGAAGCCTCTCGAAGTCGGAGAGACGTGACGACCGGGGACGGTCGCTATCTAAAGCCCCCATTGGATGTAGGCATGGCTAGGCCCCTACTATGAGAAAGAAAGATGATAGAGGGTTTCGAGGGTATAGAGGGTTTCGAGGGTATAGAGGGTTTCGAGGGTGTTGAGGGTTTCGAGGAGGTGGTGCGAGGGGTTTGAAAGGGTAGCGGGAGGCTCGGTGGAGGGTCGACGGCCTGTAGGAAGGTGTCTGAGGGCAGGGGGAATCATCCGAAGGGCAAAGAGGGTCCTGGAGGGAGAGGCTTAGGGGTTCGAGAGGAGTGGCGGGTGTAGCTGGGTGCTGACTAAGCCCGTGCAAGGAGTCGGACGCATGTAGAGCATGAAAAGTCTTCAATTGACGACACGCGGACCTCAGTAGTAGTGCACACACACAGTGTCTGGAGATACCCTCTATTTATCATTCGGCTTTGAAGAGTGCTCTCTAGAGGACCTGTGCTAGGCTCCTGAAGCCCCTTCAGGGACGAAGTATCTACTCGCACCGGTCTCATTCGAGGCCCTTCCCCGGAGTTTAGTTTTACCATTCTCTACAACGGGAGGATGAGGGTTGAGAAAGCGGAGGCCTGAACGGGCAGACAGCGGCTGCATGCTCAGGATCACACCAGCGAGAGCCTGCCCCATGACCACAAGACCAATGGCCCAAGTACCTGCAGTCATAGCAGGTATAGACACGAAGGGGATGGTCGGAGGGGACTTGAATTCGACCGCCTAAATAGAAGCGGAGTTTGTCTTTGAGCTCCAAAGTGATGAATGGAGCGGCGGGGAATGGGTTTAAGGTGTGAATCGTGTTATACAGTTTTTGACCAGCGATTCCCCAAGCGCTTTCACATGCCTTATCAAGGAAGGCTTCCCAATCGAAGACAGTAGCAGCGGTGGTCAAATACTTGGCTAGAATAATGGCGGCTTGCTGGAAGATCCTCTGTTTCGTTCGTTCCTCCAATTCTGGGGGTGGAGGAGGCATCTCGACCTTAACCGAAGGGACGGATAACCTTGTAGGGTCAATTCCATCAGTCACTCGGTTTCCTGACAGGTCAGTGGGGCTCCACAGCGGTGTCTGGAAGGACCTCCACTCAGCTGGCGGTGGCAAGACCACTCAACAAAGGTTCAATCCTCCTCTCTCTGCTGCAGCAGCCACCTGGCATAGCACATCCAAACCAGTTCTTCCGGGTCGATTGGCCATAGAGTGATGAAAGGAGTTCGCGACGGCAGGGCTGAGATCTTAATGGAGGATCTGAATGATATCATATTGGACCTCACCCATAGCGGATATTGTGGCATGAAGCGTATTCTCCAGGAAGGTGGCGTTACCTGTGGAGTTGGGGGTTTTAACAGTGACGTCAAGGAACTTAGGGACATATGAGGCAACTAGGTCTGATCCTTGGAAGATCTGACACAGCAGCCGTAGATGTTGCTCCTGTTCTCGTGTGACCCCAACAAGTGGGTCCCCTGGGTTGTACTTCGTAAGCAGCCAACAATAGTCGAAGAACTGTGCCGTCATGGGTTCCACGACGACGACAGGGGGTGTTGGTTGGTCGGGAGAGTGGGAAGATCCGGCACCTTCTGATAAGTGCTCACATGGTAAGGCTCCAGGGAGGGGTAAAGTGGGTAACGGTCAGGAGGAAGAGCCAGCTTGGGTGCCGAAAGGTTCATCGTCATAGGGCATGGCTGAGAGTCGATCAATGAGGGGGACCGAGGGCATTGGTGTTGGCAGTCGTTGTCGGGTCTTTCCCTTGTTAGGCTTCGTGTGGCAGAGGGAGAGGCTGCCAAGCGGGCAGAAGCCAGAGGTGTCAGAAAGGGGTTCAAGTGTGGAGGCAGTCTCTGCGTTGGTAGATGGCAGCGCTCCAGGGAGTGGACAGCTGAGTAATTCACATGGGAGGGGAAATGAACTGGAGGGGGAGTATGCAGGAGAGGTCATGGAGACCTCCATGTCACTGTCAGCGAAGTCAAAGTCGGCGGCAAGGGTAGATTCATCGTAGTCAAAATAATCAGAGCCAGGATTTTCAGTGTTAATGGAACGAGGGCTTGCCATTTAGTTGAGGTGACGGGCGAGTTTGTATTGTTTGAGCACTTCGTCGGCGTGCTCTTTTATATGTTCCTCTGGTTCCCACGTGTTAGAGGAATGCGGGAAACCAACCCACTTAACAAGGT